>JADGJH010001003.1:0-12581 GCA_027596945.1 Physocladia obscura
GTTCAAGACTATTTTTATCCACCCATTTCCACCACACTATTCGTCCGTAACCAATAAAAACCAAAATACCCTCGCATTACTGGAAGGAAGAGACAATTAGTAATGATATGTGAGAGAAAAATAATTTTTCTCATTCTGCTGACGTTGCATGAAAAACAAGTATAAAAAAAAACACGAAAAGATGTCCCATCTTTACTTTATTCAGCCTCTAAAATTTATCAATTCCAATATACATGATGGCATTTTAGTTTCGTTAACAGAGGGATACTGCTTAAGTTAAGATAATTATCCTGATAAACAACGCGGATATTCTCTATTTTAACTTTATTTGACTTTAAATTTGATGAAAAAACATGGAAGATCTCAGCACAGTTCATTCGATGGAGGCTCGTATATGCGTTGTGTTGAGGCTTACGGCTTGGAGGACCACCCTTCAGCCACCCTCAGGCCAAGATTTTTTTTCTTTTCATCTTCTGCAAATTGATATTAATTTGAGTCCGGTTGATTGAAAAGTTCAAGAGACAGAGATGGACACGGCAAACACGGCAGTGGTGGTAATGATTGCAATAGCGGGAGCGGTACTGGTGCTGACGGTGGTGAGTTGCTGCGGATGCGTGACTGTCGGCGCGTCGCCCGTTGCATCGCGTATGCGTCGCAAGCGCGGCGAGCAGAAGGAGCAGAAAGAGCTGCACCGCCGCCGCGCCGCCGTACAGCAGCAGCAGCAACAACAGCAAGCGTTAACGTCCGTTACAATAATCGCACCATCACCAGTATCCAATGCACCTTCAACGTCGTGCTCGCCGTCCGGTACTTTGGGTTCCCAGCGCGCTTTGCTCAGCCCCGTTTCTTCAGCCTCGCTCAACTCAGCCGCTTCTTCCTCAAAGTCCCACGCCCCTTCAGTCTTTTTCTCGGCAAAGCTGCGTCAACAGCTCGCCAGTCTCGGCGCCGCTGTCCCCGACCAAGCCGCCGATTATTCTGCGCACAAAATCGCTGTGCCGCCTCTTCAAAGTCAAATAATTCAAACAATGCAACCATCGGCGGCGGCAGCAACTGCAACAACCGCATCTGTGTTTAACAAGTGACTCATTGGCACCCTTTTTTTTTCAACCCGTCTCGTTTCTGTTTCCTTTTGTTTTTTCGTTTCTGTTTTGCTCCATGCTCCTTGTTTTTATTCCAGTTCCAATCTACGCTGGCATGATGATATGATATTGCAACGTTCACCCCTGTTTTTTATCTATATGAAAATAATAAAGTTAGAATATCTTTTCTTTGTCAACAAAAGCAAAATATGGACAGCTTTGATTTTGTGGCGGACACTGCATTTGTCGCTGGCCTCGCCGCGATCACCACCCGTCTCGATGCGCAAGGAATCGATGGAGCCGAGCGTGAAGCCCATATTCTACAGGCGAAACGATTTTACTATGCAAAGTACATTCAGCAACAGCAACAACAATATGATTTTACGCCTACTCTATCCACAACGCCTACTGAACCGTCCGTATCATCAGTTTCGCCCACGCCTGCCGTCACTGAGACTCCATTCGAATCTGTAATTGTGTCTGCGTCTGACAGCCAACAACAACAACAACAACAACAACAAGAACAACCTGTATATCCACCAACCTTTGCTGAAATATGCGCGCTCGTTGCAAAAGGAGAACCAGTTCCCGGAATTCGTCTAATTCCAACCACGGTCCATGATAAATCGCTTGCAAGTATATCCACCGCCCAGCGCCGTCCCAAACCTTGGGAAATTAACAAAGTGGAAAACGTTGAAGCTTCTTTCCAGATCCAACAGGATGAATCTCAATTAACTGTATTGCAACAACAATGATAATAATAATAAAGAAACTGTAGTTTACTCTTTTTTGAATATTTTATTTTATATAAATGATCACCCAAATTTTTAGCAGTGTCACATTTCATACAGTTTTCTGACAGCTGCACTGCCTCCTCCATAGGGAATTTTTGATATTGGACATTCTGAATATTTTTCCATGTATTTGTATATACAGACATAGCAAAAGACAAAGCCGGAAGAGAGCATTGCCGGATTTTTGATACGCGATTGACACAGAGGACAAATGGATGGATCTGCTGGAAATGGCACGCCATCAGGATGGGGCTGTTTTGATATTAATATTTTTAGTAGAAAAAGAAATACAGCGAAAAAAAAAAAAAAAACAAAGAAAAGGAAAAGTACTTGACAAGATGGAGGAGGTGGCGGAATAGGTTCTTGGGCGCGTGCAAGTTTATGATATTCAGCAGCATACCACCATTCGGAGAATCGAAAGAGAAATATCGAAGCTGGAACAACATAAGTGGTCGCGACAGCGACAGATTTTCGCGAAACTGAAGACATGATTGCAAGCAAATTAACGAGGGGCGATGGCGAATCAACGGCTGAAAACCAGGGCATTTGCATCGATTTTGCGATATCTGACTTATGACCCCATGTGAGATGACAGACTGCCGGATTATTTATGCATTCTCATAGGGGAAGCTCACGTGGTCATTATGATCCATCCGCGCGACGCGAAGCCCACACACGATGTCGACAATATTGCAGGAGGAAGCGAACGGCGCGTTGAGCATGAACGCAACGGCGACAAGTAGTTTCGCCGCGAGCATGGCGGCGTAGGATGACCGGAACAGAAGGCAGAACCAACGCCTGCGGGAATAAGCGGCGCGGCGCGCAGCAGAAACAGATGCAGCATCCGCATTAGCGGTGTCAGTTTCGGCATATGTTTGCGGAGAAAGAGACAGTCGCGCCTCAATGTCGGCCACTGTATCGAGCAGCCTGTCGCGCATATAAGGAATCAAGACAAGGGACGCAAGTACGCATAAACGCTGGCGGAGGGAGGGAGGGAATGAGGTTGAGTTTGAGCGTGAGTTTGATTTAGTTGCTGCTTCGATTGATATACGCTTCAGGCCATAGAAACGTTCAGCGGCACTGCCATAGGGCCCTGTGGATCCAAGAAGATGGGCGGCCTCCACCGCCAAAGTCAGGGCGGCAAAGGCAGCGTCAAAGCGCGTTGCCACCAGACGGGCAACTGTCAACGCAAACGGGAAGCTCGCGTTCTGTTGCCCGTACCACGCAAGCGCATATCGCAGTGCCGGTTTGACTAGTTCCGAAAGTGTCGATACTGCGCTAACTTCAAACAAGGTTGGTTTAGCAGTTACAGCATCCATATGTCTTTGTGCTGAAATGACCCTTTTTTTTTTTTTTAAAGGGCTTGAAATATCACAAAAAACGGAAAGACAACCAATGAAGTTCCGGACCTCAAACAATTCCTTCGATTCGATGGATATATCAACAACACCGGTGGCGGATGAAAAGGGAACGCTTTCCGCGAATGCAAGTCAGAATAAGAAAGTAAATGCCACCGACACGTTTGCCGCGACAATCAAGCAGCCTATTCACCCCAGTCTGGAGGCCCAATCATCCTTCTTTTCCCGTGTCATGAATCTATGGTTTTCGTCTCTTGTTTCCAAAGGCTGGAAACATCCGTTGGAAATGGAGGATTTGTACCGCATTGATGACCAGCAACAGTCCCTTATCCTTGTGGAAGCTTTTGAGTCGCTGCTAGCTAAAGCAAACAGCAACCCTGCCAATAGCAAACAAGACGGTCGGCAAAGAAAAACTGTTCTGAAGGCCTTTTTGTACATGTATCGCTGGTTTCCAGTATGGGGAATTTGCAAAATCATTGCCGATATCTGCTCGTCAACAACGGCATATATGATGAAAGACTTGCTGTCTGCCATTATCGCCTCCCAGCAACAGGTTCCTTCTTCCGGGTACACTGCTTTCGGGTATGCAGCTGGCTTCTTTCTGCTCACTTGTACGGCATCAATTTTGAACGGTATTTGGATCACTAAAAATTTTTGAGCAATGATTATGTCATCTATACGCTAATTAATTTTGTAATTTTTTTACCAGCATCCATTTTCAGTTATTCTTCGAAAATTGCTGTTGGTGCCAAAGGAATGTTGACAACGGCTATCTACAGAAAATCTCTTCGGCTTAATGGCGTTGGACGAGCAAAATTTTCTTCTGGAAAACTACTGAACATTGTCGCAACTGATATCGGAAGAATAGAGCAAACAATTAACCAAGTAATATTCTTTTTTGATATGCATTTTTAGTTTTATTTTTATTATCATTGTTATTTATTTATTTATGTTATTTATTTATTTATTTTTTCAGTTTGAAATGACTTGGACTGCTCCTTTCTTTTTCATCACGACAATCGTTTTACTTTTGTTTATTATCGGTGTGGCTGGATTAGCTGGCGTAGCATTCATACTGATATGTATCCCATTCCAAGGCATCATGATTCGCAAGTTGATGCAACACCGCGGTCTTATTGCACCAGTCACAGACAAACGTATAAAACTATCAACGGAAATTTTGCAAGGAATTCGCATCATCAAATATTTCTCGTGGGAGTCACAATTTTTCAAAAACGTCAGCGATATCAGGGACAAGGAAGAACTGATTCTTGTTAAGCACGCGGCATTTGTTCGCAGCGTGATTTCTTGTCTTGGGTTTGCTATTCCAGCAATTTCTGCTAGTATAACTTTTTTGGTATATGGATCCATGAATAGTTCTTTGGCACCAACTACAATTTTTTCGACTTTGGCTTTATTCAATCAGGTTTTTGTTTTTTATTTGAAAAAAAAAAAAAATTTCAATCTAATTTGTATAATTAATTCCTAATTTTTTATTTTTATTTTTTTAAAATATTTAGCTTCGTCAACATGTCATGTGGCTTCCACTCCAAGTTTCAGTTCTTGGAGATTCTTTTATTTCATTCCGGCGACTACAAGAACTGTTCGATGCGCCTGAAGTCGAATTCAGCCCCACAATCGATCCCGCTGCCAAATATGGCGTCGAAATCTCAAATGGTGAATTCACATGGGAATCTGAAACAATAACCGTCGCAATGCCATCTTCAGAATTTATTCAAACTGACGTCAACTTCATCCTGCCACAGCCAACCTCCAACCAACAACAACAATCAACCCTTCGCAACATTACCCTTGCATGCCCTCGCGGCGGCCTTACATGCATAGTGGGAGCCGTTGGTGCCGGAAAGTCATCTCTCCTGGCAGCCCTTATCGCTGAGCTTAAATGTATATCTGGTCGCGTCGTGTTTAGCGGTGCCGTCGGTTACTGTTCGCAACAGGCATGGATCGTGAACGCGTCTGTACGCGAGAATATTGTTTTTGGCCGTCCTTATGATGCGGCGAGGTATAAGGCCGTGGTGTCAGCGGCTTGTTTAGCGCCGGACTTTGCCATCCTTCCGAACAGCGACATGTCAGAGATTGGTGAACGCGGAATTAATCTATCAGGGGGGCAGAAGCAGCGGATATCGTTGGCGCGGCTATTTTATACTGACCATGATATTGCTCTACTTGACGATCCGTTGTCGGCAGTGGATGCGCATGTTGGGCGGAGAATTTTCGAGGACGGTATTTGTGGAGTTTTGAAAAACAAGACGAGAGTTCTTGTAACTCATCAGTTGCACCATGTGCCTTCAAGTGATTGGATTGTGTTTATGAAAAGCGGGGAAATTGCTGAACAAGGAACGTATGCGGATTTGATTCAGAATGATGGCGAGTTTGCAAAGTTGATGGCAGAGTATGGTGGAGAAAAGGGAAGTGATGACGAAGATGGTGATACAGAGCCAATTGTAGACTTTAATGGTGGCAATGATCTCAAAATCGAAGATATTGCGATTGATTTGCGAAATATGAAAAAAAATTTTGAGACCGAGCAAGATGAAGTGCAATTGTCTAAAGAAGAGAAAACTGTGGCCCAAATGCAAGTTGAATCGAAAAAGACGGGAAAACTCAGCTCTTCAACTTTACTGACTTATTTCAGAAGCACAGGTTCAAACTTATTTCTCATTATCACAATTTTTTCGCTTGCCTTCACGCAAGCCACTCGCCTTGCAAACGACATGTGGCTTGTAGAATGGAGTGAAAATACTTATCCCAGTTTCAGCAAAAATGGCTATATGGCAATGTACGCCGGCTTGAGTGTTCTCCAATCCGTGTCACTTCTTTCGTATTCTTTGCTTTTTGCGATTGGTGGGATAGCTGCGTCGAAGAGCTTGCATGAAAAGATTTTGAAAAGAATTATGCAATGTGCAGTTGGATTTTTTGGTAAGTTATTTTTTTCCAATATTATAAAAGCTAACACAAACGAAACAAGATCAAACGCCAGTGGGCCGAATAATCAACAGATTAAGTCATGATATTGATTATGTGGACAATTCAATTTATGATGGTATGCGACTATTATTTTATTCCGTTTTACAAGTTGTTTCTGCTTTTTGTCTGGTTGCATATATTACCAAGGGGCTATTCCTGGCAGTCCTGGTTCCAACAATCGCGATTTATATTGCAGTCCAAACATTTTACCGAACTACGTCTCGTGAAATCAAACGTATTGAATCAGTTTCACGATCTCCTCTCTATGCACATATTTCTGAATGCATCAACGGACTCTCGACAATTCGTGCTTACAACGACCAAGCACGATTCATAACCAAAACACACACGCTCGTTGATGCCAATTCTTCGCCAATGTATCTCTTGCTCATAGGCCAACGATGGATTCAATTCAGACTTGATATGCTGGGAAATGTTCTTGTTTTTGCTGTCGCGCTATATGCCGCCGGAATGCGAACTACTATCAATCCAAGCCAAATAGGACTAGCGTTGTCATATCTTTTACAAACAACTGCATTACTTAATATGGTTGTCTTCCAGCTCGTGGAGGTTGAAATACAATTAAATGCCGTTGAAAGACTTGTTGAATATATGGACTTGCCAATCGAAGATCAATTCGGCGAACCTGCTCCTCATTCAAGTTGGCCTGATCGCGGAGATATCCAGTTCCGCAACGTACAAATGCGGTATCAGCCAAACCTTCCACTTGTTCTCAAAGGAGTCAATGTCGAAATAAAAGGTGGCGAAAAAATTGGCGTAGTTGGACGAACAGGAAGCGGAAAGTCGTCGCTAATGCAAGCACTCTTCCGAATTGTAGACTTGGCAGGAGGCGAGATTACTATTGACGGTGTTGATATTTCCAAGTTGCGTTTACATGACCTTCGTACATCACTTGCAATTATTCCGCAAGATCCGGTGCTATTTTCAGGCACATTGCGATCAAATCTTGATCCAATCAATTTGTTTTCTGACGATCAGATTTGGAATGTTCTTGAACGATGCGGAATGAAAGAGGCTGTTGCTGAAATGGAGGGAAAGCTTGACTGCATTCTGGTTGAAAATGCAGAGAATGTTAGTGTTGGACAACGACAATTGCTTTGCCTTGCCCGCGCATGTTTACAAAAACCAAAAATTATTGTGCTGGATGAATGCACAGCAAGTGTTGATATGAAAACAGATGCTTTAATTCAAAAAACGATTCAAGAAGAATTCAAGGACGCAACTACATTGACAATTGCTCACCGACTAAATACCATAATTAATTCTTCAAAAATTTTGGTTCTTGGGGGCGGAAAAGTTCTTGAATTTGACACTCCTCGTAAACTTATGATTGACAATGAAGACTCGCACTTTCGGAAGATGGTTGCGGAAACCGGGGAAGCAAATGCAATATTTTTACAATCACTCGTTATTTGAGTGTTCCAAATTTTGAAAATTGTTTTTTTTTTTTTCCCCTTTTTTCCGTTTTTTTTTTCTTCTTTTTTCTTTGGGGCTGTGGTTGTATTTGGGGTTTTTTTTTTGTGAAATTGCGCAATCTTGACAGAAATAAATCCAAGTTGCCACGAATGCTCAGCGAATCCACACCTCTTCTCAATCGACAGCGACAAGCGGAATCGCATGGAATATTGCGCAGAGGTACGTAAAGTTTTTTAGTGCCGTTATCGCCTATCGCCAAGTCAGTAGACAATTGACATAATATCAGGCTTGAAAGCTCGACATCTCATAATGATGAGGTTAGGAATATTGTATTTCGAATCCTTTTATCGAAACGCTTATCGAGTCGCTTTTTTTTAGCGTTGGTGGAACAGTAGGAACTGGTCTGTTTGTGGCATCTGGACTCACGATAGCAACGGCAGGGCCAGTCGGAGCTCTGGTGGCATATCTAATTGTCGGTATAATGGTGTTTTGCGTACTTACATCATTGGGAGAAATGGCCGCATTGATTCCTGTTTCAGGATCGTTCCATGACTTTGTTGAGTACATAAAGACCTTTCGGCGATCAATCAATTGACAATGAACAATATTTTTTTGACATTACTCAGGCTGGAAGATTTGTCGATCCCGCTCTAGCATGGACACTGGGGTGGAATTATTGGTTGCAATGGGCGATCAGTCTCACATCTGAAGTTACTGCAGCTGGAATTATATTGACGTTTTGGTTTCCAAATACCCCTGCGTGGATGTTTTCGGCTGGAATTCTCTTCGCACTGACAATTTTAAATACTCGATCAGTCTCGTTCTTTGGAGAGACTGAATACTGGCTATCTTTCATCAAAGTTGCCGCTGTGCTTCTATTTATTTGCGTGGGAGCTTATGTTGATCAATTTGGATTCGGTGGCGATGATCCCGCGCCACCTTTGGGTTTTCAAAACTGGTTTATCGAAGGCGCGCCGTTCAAAAACGGAATTACGGGTATCTTATCGGTTATTTCATTAGCATTTTTTGCGTTTGGTGGAACCGAATTGGTTGGGATTAGTGCCGGGGAAGTCGAAGACCCACGGAAAAATGTTCCCATCGCAATCAATCAAACATTTTGGCGAATATTAATATTTTATATAAGCTCAATAGGAATCATCGGGCTGCGTGAGTTTTTTTTCGAAAAATTTATGATTCACTGAAAATATTGAACAGTAATTGCGAACGATGATCCAAGCCTCTCATTGTCGGCGAAGTCGGGAGATGTTTCAATCGCTCCATTTACTTTGATCCTTCAGCGAGCGGGACTCACTTCAGCAGCCAATCTAATGAATCTTGTTATTCTGACAGCAGTAGTCAGCACAGCAAATTCTGCAATGTATGCTGCATCACGGACGCTTATGTCTCTATCTCAAAGAGGCCAAGCTCACCAAATGTTTGGATACGTGAATTCCAATGGTGTACCTGTTTGGGCTGTTGCTGTTACAGTAGCAATCGGGTCGCTTGCGTTTCTGGGTATCATTCTAGGAGGTATGTTGCATTTCTTTAACTGTCGTTCGTTGTGTTGATGACAATGTTTTGCAGAGGGCGTATTATTCAGCCTACTGCTCACAGTAACAGGCACATCCGGCCTACTTACATGGCTTTCGATAAGTGTCACGCACATACGATTTCGTGCTGCTTTGAAAGTTCAGGGAAAGTCACTTGCGACTCTTCCCTATGCTGCACCACTCTTTCCATATTCGGATTATGCTGCTTTATTTATTGGGCTTGTGATTCTTATTGGACAGGCATACGTTGCAATATATGGAGGCGCCGAGGGAAACGTTGATTATCGAATGCTCTTATCTATTGTTGGAGGAGTACCTCTATTTTTTGGTCTTTATTTGGGATATCGCATGATAAATGGATTCAAGTTTGTTGATTTGCGAAATTGCGATCTCGGCGTCATAATATCATGAAACAATAAATATGCATATTTTAGTAAATATATAAAAAACAAACTTGAAAAATATTGCGTGAACAACTTTTTTATTGTTGTTTTGACTGAAGCAAATTTTAAAGTATAGACACACTAAGAATTGTGGGCAATTCAACGTTGATTCTTCAAAAAAGATCGCCTCAGTATGTCAATACATACTCGAATTACGTAAATAAAAAAAATTTTGAGAGAAAACTCTCAGGGATGTTTGTCGCAGTTAATTTATTTTGAAACGCATTGTTGACGACACAGTGTAGATTTTTGATATGAGACTCGGCATTAAAAACGTGCATGTTTTTACCAAGGTAGGTGATGAATGGGAAGTAGGCAACGTGTATTGGTGGTGTTTCCAAATAAAAGGTCTCTGCTGTTTGTCGAAGTCCGCAGTCGATAAAAAAATCAGTCAATTGCAGTACCTTTTTTTTTTTCACGCAGTCAGACAAAGTCGAGGCAACAGCTTTTTGATTTGTGGACATTCTGACCTGTTTGTGAGTTTCTTTTGGGTTTTGTTTGTCTGGTGATACGCAAGTTTCACGCAAGTTTATGCATAAAACAGCAAACAAAAAAGGAAAATGTTTGCCCCTTCCCGAGATAAAAAGCTGTTTCTTCCGATTATCCATGATTGGAAAAAGCACCTGATAGTTTGATTCGACTGAGGTTGATGATGGTGTTGACTGAGGTCAATCTTAGCTTGTTTAAGTATCTTTTGATCATCGAAAGAACCAGACGCCTTCTTTGACCGAGGTTGAAGCTGAGGTGGTGACTGAGGTCTCCTTGGACTTCAGCAACTTTTTATTATCCTGATTATTCAATTTTTTTTAATTGTTGTAATATATTTTTTAAGCCATAACATGTATCTTTCATCTTTTTCAAATTTTGCTTCCAATATAAACCGGCCCTTCAAAAATGAACTAACAGCCTGGTTTAATTTTTCTGAAAAACTTTTATCAGTGTATGATTGCTTGAAGAATAAATGTTGAACTGCACCAGAAGAAATTACCTAATTTAAGCGATGTTAGAAGCTGTCACGCTCGAAAACAGCATTTTTTCATATGACAAAATAAATTTTGTATTTTGTGGTGACAAAAGCTACGTTGGTGAATTTTGTGTTGAATTTTTTCTCAAAAATAATTGAGCAGCCAATTTTGAAAATATGAGCGAAAGAATATTAGGTTCAAAAGATCAAAGAGAATCAAGTGTTCAGCAAGATAGGAAAAGGGTTCGACTTGCAACAATTCATTTGTTTGAAATTTTGCAGAATTCAACTGAAAAAAAATTGGAAAAAGTAAAGGCATCAAGTAAAAATGGCCGAAACGGCAGTGGACATCACGGACAGCGCAAACACCGAGACAACAGACACAATAACGGAAGTATTGGCGCTAGAAGAGGACAGTTACGAAGGAGGAGGAGAAGGCGGCGGCAGTATCGATCAGCCCGGGCGCGCGTTATCGCTCAAACGAAAGCTCAGCAGGAAACGCACGGCGACGCGGACCAAGCCCGACGCAAGCCCGCCGGCCGATCAGCAGGAGCTCGACCAGGACCACCACCACGAACACGAACACGAACACGAACACGAACACGAACACGAACACGAACACCGCGACCACCGCGAACGCAACGAACGCAACGATCCGCCGACGACAATGCCGACGCAGCTGCTGGCGCCCGTAAGCAGCCGCAACGTGTCGCAGTTTGAATCGCCGGCGGCGTCGGACGTGGACGAGCCGGCGACGGAAATCACGGAGGTTGAACTGGCGACGCTGACGGAGAGGGTGTCGGTGGCGATCAACCCGACGGGGGTGGCGGTGACAACGGTGCGGCGGGCAAAGAGCGCGACGGCGAATGCGGCGGGCGGCGGCGGCGGCGGCGGCGCGAACGGAGCCGGCAGCGCGAACGGCGGCGGCGAAGGGCACGGCGCGGGGCACGCGAAGGGCGTCGTGCGGCTGAGCCCGTCGCGCGCAAACTCGCTGTCCATGAGCCAGACGCTGGACGCCGACTACGCCGCCTACGTGACGGACGCGCAGGCCGCCACGATCGCGCGGCTCGAGGCCGACAAGAAGAGCCTCGCCGCCGCCCTCGGCACGCGCGACAAGCTGGCCGCTGACCTGCGCGCACAGCTCGCCGCGTCGGCCTCGCTCGCCGCCGACGTCGACGCCCTGCGCAAGGACCTCGCTAAGGCGCGCGACACCAACGCCGACTTTGCCGAGAAGGCCAAGCTGGCCGCCGCCGAGCGCCAGGAGCTCATTGCCGCGCGCACCGCAATGGTCATCGAAGACGCAAAGAAGAGCGTCGTCATCAAGAAGCTGCAGGACGAGGCCGCGAAAACCAGCCAGCGCTTCAAGACCCTCGTCGACAAGATCGTCGCCGAGAAGGAGTCCGAGTCCGGCTCCTCCAGCAGAACAAAGGCGGAGCTGGAGCAAGTCGTGAGTAGCGCCTGGGTACCAAGGTGTCTATCTTTATTTAACAATATCACCCATTCAGATTGCCCAGCTGAGACACGAAAACAAATCTCTCGTTGCCGAAAACGAATCTCTCAAAGAAGAAAACGAAAGAATCGAAAGCACAATGAACCAAATGCTCCAAGACCAGAAGCCTCCGTCACCAATCTCTCCAAACACCCCGCTGCCGTCAAGCCAGACTGCAAACATGTCCAAGTTTCCTCCCAGATCTTCAAGCGCAATTGGTCTTATTGATTTGCTGCCGAATGACGGCAATTTGGAAACTCAAATGCTCAAGCAGCGTGCCACTGAAAAACTAAAGAGCGAAGTTCGGCGGTTGAAGGATGAAAATGCTGCGCTCATTGCCCAATTCACTGCTACTCTAGAATTTATGAATTCTCAAGGAATACAAATGTAAAACTATGGAGGATTAACGAACTCTTTCTTTTTTTTTTTTTGTTATTTCTTTATTTCCAAACAATAAAATATGTCTCTTATACACATAA
>JADGJH010001004.1:0-12571 GCA_027596945.1 Physocladia obscura
CTCATGAATTTGTCACAATCAAGACAAAATCAGAAAAAAGGAAGTGATATCAATCACAAAATGAATCAGTGATATCAGATCTCCAAATGAATCAGTGATATCAATCTCAAAATGAATTTGAGAAGGAATGAATTTGAAATAGAATTTCAAATACAATGGTTTAAAAGGGCTTTGTTTTTCTTTTCTGTGAAAAAATAATCTTATAATAAAAACACAAATTCTACCTTTACAATCTGATCTACTATCAAGCTTTTAAAGCACCCCCTCCATGTGAAAAACCAACAAAATTGTTTGCGACAGTTTGGCCCACAGACAGTTCCTTCTCCAAACACTGTGCATAGATGTTGTGCCACTTCTTCCCATCTACCTTTTGTCTGGCCATATGTGGCATTGAACAGTTGTGTTGCTATAACTTCTTTCAGTAGATAGATGTCACTTGCAGGTTTGAAGCAAAAAGCCGGCTTGCGTCTGGGTTCTCTTAATGCTTCTGTATTATTTTCCATTCTGACTGGAGCACTGCTACTTGACATTTTGGCTAGATTTTGTTGGTTTCAAGTGGCTGCTGTTGTGTTTAGAAGTTTTTCTTGTGAGGATTTCTCACAAACAATTTGTTTCACCAATTTTCTTTGTGAAGAATTTCAAATCATCTCACAAAGAATTTTCACAAAAGATTGTTGTTTGCAAAATCTCTTTATTTGCAACAAAATATTTTCATATTCTCTCCATTATTTTATGAGGATTATTGAAAACAAAAATAACCAATAGCCAACAGCGGCAGTAATAGTAAATTTGTTTCCAAAGCTTGTGTCGTGTAGAGCAGCCAAATGGCTGTGTTTCGGGAGACAAACGATAAGTAACAGACGAAAACGGAGTTATCATGATGCCACTAATATCAGAAAAATGACATACTAGAAACTTTAAACCCGGCAATATAATACAAATTGCAGTACCATAATTTTATATCACACAGCAGTGCTTACTTTAACTAATCACATCTGGCAAAAGGAACTGCAAATATTGGCAAAAAACTACAGACATAAGACATGCATGCCGAATATTTACAAAGACCCAAATTTCAATGCCAAACTCTCCTTTAATCCAATCATTATTTTCAACATTCTTTGAACATACTCTTCTGAAGAAAAAAAACAGGAGATAAGCGATTTTGCTCATATATATTGTTGCTGAAAGTTGCCAGACAAGGAATACTGTGAACAAGAACCAATCAGCTTTCAGTTATTTGACTGTGTCAGTGGTTTGTTTTTTTTACATATTGCTCAAGATTACGCCACTGTTTTTGACGGACACATCTTCGCGTTAGTATTTTGTATTGACAAACTGTGATCCTGTGGTTTTGATATAATCGTCCCAAATAATATCGAGATGTGCCGAAAAATAACATAAATCTATAAAATAAAATGAAATGAATAGAACAGGCCCATATTTATTCCTCATTTGCTAACGAATATCAAAAAGTATTTGTGTCGATTTGCCCGAATTTTTGTGCTTTCAGAAGAAGAGAAGAATCCTGTGGAATAAAATAGGTCTTTCAACAAATTATCAAAATCATCAAAATGGCTTTAAAACGGATTAACAAGGTGAAAATAGTTCGCCAAAGCAAACACTGCCGCCAGGCCTTCTGTTCCATCCGCTCGTGTATATACTCAAGATAAATATCGATGCGCTGCTTAATATCTCGGCTCTGATTTGGTTTGGGTGGCTGGGTGTCTGTTTCTGCTTTCTTGTTTGTGCAGTGCTGGCGCAGCTTAATGTGCGTGCTGCGAATATTGAAGAGTGTTGCCCGATAGACTCAGCCGCCATACTGTGTTTAGCTCTTCAAATATTTCTTTGTTGCAGATTTACGTTGTGTTTCTTCTTTGGGATTATACTTGACTTTACTCCTTGTTATTCTTTCTCTGTCTCTCCTACACACCTTATCTTTTTTGTATTTGAAAACGATTCTAATATTTTTTTTCTCTTTCTTCTTTCCTTGAATCACACAGGAGCTGCAGGATCTCGGACGTGACCCACCTTCATCATGCAGTGCAGGTCCTCAAGGCGAAGATTTGTTTGTGAGTATTTATTTCTTCGATTGGGTTATCTAACTTTGATAATCATCTTTTTATCTTTTCGAATGATATAGCATTGGCAGGTTAGCAACAACGATCTCCGTTTATTATGTATCAAGTATCTAATTGCTTGTTTCGCATTCAACAACTCGTAACGGCATCGGTAATATTAATGCTCCATCCAGGCTACCATCATGGGACCAGTTGCGTAACATATTTTTTTACTGCTTTGTATTTGCTTATCTTCATCAAACAATCCAAAAAACACAGTCCGATAGCCCATATTCCGGTGGGGTCTTTTTCTTGTCAATCACATTTCCCACCGACTATCCGTTCAAACCGCCAAAGGTTGCTTTCACTACAAGAATCTACCACCCCAATATCAATTCGAATGGTTCCATCTGTCTCGACATCTTGAGGGATCAATGGAGTCCTGCATTAACCATCTCAAAGGGTATGGCATCTCTACTCTGTCGTTTACCTTCTAGATTATTGTACTGAATTCTAAAAACGTCACAGTTCTGTTGTCAATCTGCTCTATGCTGACGGACCCCAACCCTGATGATCCACTTGTTCCCGAAATTGCACACGTGTACAAAACGGATCGTCCAAGATACGAAGCAGCCGCAAGAGAATGGACAAGAAAATATGCAATGTGATTTTGTCTTTTTTCCTCCCACTTTCTCTCGCATCAGCAGTGTTTTGTTGCCGTTTTTTTTCATCTTTTTTTCTCTACCCCAAAGAATGATTTATGAGGCAACGATGGGTTATTAAAAAAACTACAAATTTCTCACTACTGTAATGTGCATTTTTAGCTTAATTTACTTTTCATCAAGATGTTACTCTTGCCCGTTCATCGAATTCTCCACTGGACAGTCAAAGAAGGTGGGGACAAAATTCCCGTTGCGCCAACTTTCCAAGCATGCCAAATGTTCCCGCCTGCTCCTCTTACAAGCAATCATGGCATGCACATATCAAAAAATGAAAACACAGCAGTCTTTAAATATTTTAATTGTTATTATTATGGTATTTTTTTGAGAATAAATTGTGCCTACAGTTTTGCAAGCAATATAAATTAATTACAAATAAAATAACTAATAATTGAAGACTTCCAAAAATGAACAAAATGACAAAACAAAAATATTTGTGGTCCACAGACCAGATAGCAGTTAGGTACTGGACCAAATTTGTTCAGACCAAACAATAGTCTGAACAGCCAAAAATGCAATGGAAGTATTCCAAAAATGAACCAAACCACAAAACCAAAACGTGTTTGGTCCTGGGGCCAGTTGGCAGTTTGGCACCTTTGTTTTAGAAATTTGATACAAAGATGCCACCAAAAATGAACCAAACAACAAAACAAACCAATAATGTGCAATTGTTTGTGATCCTGTGCCTCATCCACCTCTGGAATATACAGACAAAAGTTGCAATGCTCCTCCTCTGGAAGTGCTGAATGCAACTGTGTACCTGACAGCAGTCAATTTGGGATCTCCAAACAAATGCTTCTTGCAGATCCTCCTTGCAAGCAATGGCGCTAACCCTGGAGGGTTTATAACTACAGTATCTGCTGATCTATGTACATTTAACAACGTTCTGTGCATTGAAGCAAGGAAGACTCCTAAAGATAACTGCAAAGAGTACTGTTTTAGGATTACTGCTACACTTTTATTCTGGAAGTATGGAAATTGAGACACTTTGTGAGATGTATGGAATTCCACTTTCTCCCTTGTATCCCTATCTTCTTTTTCTTCCTTAGCTATTCTCTCTCTTGTCTCATGTTCTTCTTCGGTATTTTTTTCATTCTGTATGAGGTACATTTCCAACAGTTCAGCCATCCCTTTGATTCTTGGTACAATCTAAAAAACAATACAAAGTAATAAAAAAGTATGCATACTTACTTAGAGATGGATTCATTGATAGCTCTTTGTTACCATGCTGCCTGACTCAGTGTTTGTCTTTCAGGAGTACTGGATAACCCATCTGACAAGATTCTTCACTTTTGGGATAGAGAACTCTGAATTTCTGCAGGTGTAAAACCAATACTGCTTGTAACAGTACTTTTGGAAAGAATATTAATATTTACTGTTAAAGAAAGCTATACCTGACTACAGCCTCTTAGCAGATTGATTGATTTATGAATGTTACAAGTGTTCATTGTCAGTTTGCTCATTTGGATGCCCTATTTCATTATCATTATATTGTAATAGATCTTCAACTAGCTGTCAATTTGACTCTTGCCAGATCTCTTCATCATCATCATCAGATTTGTCATCCACAACTATACTATCATTTTTCTTACCAATTTGGTGAGCTATTTGCTTTGCTCAATGGCACTTGGTGGGTAGGTGGGGTCACCAGTAGGCTTTTTGTGGATACAGAGTTTCTAGAATTTTTTGTTGACGATGTCAAGGTCCTGGTTGTAGCCTAAAGCTACATACTGCCCATGTGCTTGCTCCCATTGATTGCCTCCTGACAGAAGAACATTTTCAATCATGTCCAGAAGATTATCAATTTCATGTGGATGCCAGTTCTGTCTACATGATTTTCAGCCATTTTATTGGTATGTGCACTTTCACCAACAACTGACCCAGTTTTTGTTGCAGTTTGCTTTGGCATATTTGGTTTGATTGTTGTTTTGGTTTGGTTTTATTTTTCTATTTTGGTAAGACAACAAATTTTGGTCCAGTACCAAACTGCCGCCTGGCCATAGGACAAAAATGTGTTTGATCTGGGGGCCAATGGAAGTTTGGTACTGGACCAAATTTGTCAAGACCAAAAAATTGTCTGAACAAATGTGATCCAGGACCAAACAAAAAACCAAAAATGTTGAAGTATTTGCAACTCTGGGGTGAGCAATGTGTATTACAAAATCAACAGGCTGGGTCGAATTGTTCAAGGAATAAGGTTGGGCAAAAAGCAGGCAGACGGGGATGTTGCCAAGACACCCAACTGAGCTTGTGAGGTGTGTCCAACCAGGGGCCAAGAGAGAGAAGAACTCAGCCTGGCTGCCAGGCTAGCGTGTCATTTGATATCCAGTCAGAGGTAAGCCAGGTATGCGTCAGACGCCCATCGTCCCAGCGCTTGAATTTCGTATTTGGTGTATCCCAGGTTTGCTGCTGCGAAAGCTGTGTCCCGCATAGTGGTTGGGGTTTTCTCCAATGGCGGGGAGAAGCAAACGGATTGAGTTGATGAGGAAGTCGCATGAGAAGGGATGACTGGAAGGGAGTGAAAGGAGGGGGGCATTTGGTGCCATGGGGAAGCTCGTGAAGAGCTTGAAGAGGAGACACATGGCGCAACAGGCTGGGTCAGTTGCAAGTCCAATAGTGAGGGTGACCCCTTTGCAGAAGGGATTGGTCTTGGAGCTTGGTATGGTAAGTTTGACGAGGCATGGCTCGCCAGTCACAGGGAAGAAGTGGACAGCTCCATGGGAAATCTGCCAGGTAAAGTCAAAGAGTGTGTAGCTGTTGAAGGTAAATTCTCCAGAACAAAGGAGGGCAAAGAAGGCTGTGGTCCAGGCAGCGGCGATGACTGCTGAGTCTGGGTTGCTGGAGTCAAGGAGGGGATAAGCTGAGAGAGAATATTGTAGGAGATAGGGAGGCATGGTTTTGCGTTAAGGTGGCAATGGGCACATGAGATACCCCAAAAAACATGGTGGAAAAGTGGCGGTCCAGAGGCAAAAACGCTGGGGTACCCTTCATCAAGGTGGAGGGAGGATACTGCAGAAAGGTATTGTTTGATGGTTTTGGGGTTGACCTGTTGTGTGAAAGCAGCTGACCAGCTGCAGAGGATGATCTTGGTTGCTGGGAGGGGTTGCTGTTGGAGTGAAGTAGTTGGCAAGTGTGGCAGAAGTCCAAGAATTGCCGTTGGGCAGAACTGTAGTTGCGGCAGGTTGAAGCTGCGATCCCATGGAAGAAGTAATATGCCACATCTTGCGGAAGGTGCCAGTGGGAAGTGTACCAGGCAGGGTTGGGCTGAGGGAGGCCTCAGGTGCAAGCTGCCTGAATTGCTGCATATTGAAATGGGAGAGGGCATCAGCAACAGAGTTAGCATTGGTTGAGATCCATTCAGAGTGGATGAGGACGGAATGGGTTGCGGAAAGGAGAGAGAGGAGGCGGAGCAGGTGTTGATGGGAAGGAGAGACGCAACATGGGGCACCGTTAATCCAGTGATGGACGGCATTGTTGTTGCGGAAAATCTGGATCCTTAGGGACCTCCAGTGGGGAGCGAAGGCTGCTACAGCCATCACCACGGCAAAGAGCTTGGCCCATTGAATATCGAACAACTCGGGTTTTTTGATGGAATGCCAAGCAGAGTTCCAAGACTGGCTGATCCAATTGCCTTGAAAATAGGCACCATAGCCTAGAGAGCCGGAGGCGTTGGTCCAGAGGTTGAGGTCTAAGTTGTTAGTCCAGGGGGACCAGGAGATTAGGCTGACGCCATTCCATCGCGGCAAGAAGTGAACCCACCAGGCTAAGTCCTCTTGAACAGGTTCAGTGAGCATGACATGGTGGCAGAGCTGCTTTACCGAGTAAGCTGTTTTGATAAAGCGTCAGAGGAAGGGAAGTCCAGCAGGGAGAACTTTGCAAGTGTAACTGAGGGGGCCAATCAGCCTCAGAAGTTCTTGCTGAGTACAGGTTTGGCGGTCCATCATGGCAGTGACTAATGTGCAAGAACAGTGGAGTTTATCAGCTGTTGTTAAAGTGGAGTCCAATAAGATACCCAAGAACGGGAGCCAGGTGGTAGCCAACTCCCGTTTCTTGTTGTTAATGCAAAAACCCAGATTCTCCCCTATTGCAGCAATGAGTGGAAGCAATTACATACCTGGTATGTTGCATTTGGCAATAATTGGGATGTTGACGCACTGAAAAACAAGCTCAAAAAGCTACAGAACCATAAAAAACCAACCAGCAACTCTACCTGCCTCATGCAAGTAGTCTGTGTAAAGTGATGCAAATTGATGAAAAAAATGATACTGTTGTGTAGAATGATGACACTGGAGCCGACAGTGAAGAAAACTGGGAAGAATTGAGCCAATTGGCTGAGGTGTGGCAAGAAAGCAATAATGAGCAACCTGTGCTTCCTGCATTACCTCCAATTATTAAGTTACAGCCAACAATTGGGTAAAGGTGTTTTATTTTTCCCTCATTTAATATCCCTTCTGTTGGTTTTTCACATGGAGGAGGAGCTTTAGAAACTTGATAGTAGATTAGGTTTTAAAGGTATAATTTGTGTTTTATCACATGTTTTTGTGTTATAAAAATTATTTTGGCAAAAATTATTAAGACTATGAAATGTGTGAATAATTATGTGTGATATCAGCAGCTGGTCAGGCATTGCTGGTGACACATTGCATAATTGTTATTTCTTACATTCAGTTGCTTTATTTTATTGATTTGTCATTGCCTTTAGTTTTTCAATATGTTGCCTAATACTTTATTGTAAAAACTTTCACACAATGTTGGGATCTTCCTTGTTAGTCTTGGCCTTTGACACAAGTGAATTCACTCAGTCTTAGTTTGTTTGTGGCCAGCACATGACTATCTATGGAACTGTCATGCAAATATCAAGTGAGTGTACATTTCTTCTATTTCTCTTCTTTAATATTTGTTTTGATGATTAATCACAATCACAAAACAAACATGTTCTAATATATACATTGCCACATTCACAACAGTGTATGGGCAATTGAAATTGTATGATGCATTGGATAAACTTGAAATGGATGTTATGTATTATGATATGGATTCTGTGATTTGGGTTGACAAAGAGAACACACCTCAGATCTCTATAGGCTGCTATCTGGGGGAATTTATGAACAAATTAGAACCAGGAGACTATATCACGGAGTTTATTGGTGCCGGACCAAAGAATTACCCATACTTGACAAAAAATGCGAAACATGATATGAAAATCAAAGGAATTACGCTGAATTATTAAAACAAAGCAAAAATTGGAATGAAAGAAATGAAGGAAATAATCTCAGGAGAGAGCAATATGATTACTTTTGTAAATGCTCAGAAAATCACACAAAACAAGAAAATGAAGGACATTTTCAACAAACACGAAGAGAAACGTCACCAACTGTCTTACATTAAAAGAGTTCCAGCAAATATTGAAGACGTTTTAACAGTGGAAATATTGAAACTTTGCCATTCAGATTCTAATTACTTGTTGATTCCTATTTATTGTTTTATTGTTTTATTATTTTATTATTTGTTTTATTGTTTATTTAATTATTATTCTCATTTAATATATTAAATTAAAAAAAATAACATGAGAATTCATCGTAAATTGTGTTAGGAATGGCAAAATTAAATTAAATTAAATTAAATTAAATTAAATTAAATTAATTAAAATACATGATATAATTTAACTTAAAAAAGATTAAGAAATATTTGATTATTAATTAGAGTGCTGAGTGTTGCTTGAAGAATCTGAGAGTTGCTTGATGAACTTTTATCATTTTTTCGTGTAATATTTTATAAATCGAATGAGTTTACTTGGAAACAAATGATTCCCTGAACGCGAACAATCGAATATAAGCCCAGTTCAAGTGACAATAAGAAAAAACAAGAGTAATTTCAAATAAGCATAAAATAAGGGGTAAATAAGGGTATTTTAATAGTATTTTAAGCACTTCTAACGTGAAGGCACTTTGGGATAAAGTGCCCTCCCCCCCAATCTAAAAATCTTTTCTTTTGACTTTGGCCATTTATTAATGAGTTTGGCTATTCTATTGAAGGTTTCAACTATTACATCACCAACCACTAATTAGTACTACCGACTAAAACCTGTGTGAATCTCATAACGGAGTATATTATTGATATTTTGTGTACTTTATCTCAGTTGGTTTTAGTAACAAAAATAATCACTTCTTGCTTCAGTGAGGCAGACAAAGAATCCATTCACTTCCATCCTTCAACAAGTGAATCGACCAACTCAGACTTAAAGTCAAGAGAAAGCTCCCAAACCATCACACCCGCCGCGCCAATTTTTTTTTTTGCCCAAGCAGCTTTCTTTTTGATCGAAACAGGATCATCATACGCAATTAAGTAATTTGTATAGTTGTGAAACTGCGGCGAAAAAACGACTGGATTCTCCTCCATCTTGAAATACTGTCTTGTCCAGTGGACGCAGTTAGTATCAGTGGCATTAATTGGAGATTTCACTAATGGTGCATTAGCTTGTTGCCCATGGCCACCACGCAAACTGTAGTAATTCCAAGTTGTTGCATATCCACTGCATATGCCACAAGAATCGCAAGCATAGATATCCGTATAGTCACCTACTATAGCAAAACAAGGTGCCAGAGAATTGATGTTGTTGGCAGTAGTTGCTGCTTGATTAGATGAGCTTGAGCATGGTTGAAAGAGCCCATTCTCAGCTCCCTTTTGAAGCACAGACATTGCCCGGCCATAAAATGCAACACCAACAACAATTTGTGAGATACTAACGTTTGACGCAATCCAGCTGGATATATAATAAGATATCGAGCCATTTCCATTTGGATCTCTTTGAGTAGTTTTTGCATTCGAGGCTGGCGGATGAAGCGCCGAATTAAAGTCACTGTAAATGGTCCAACTTCCAAACAAATCGTACGCCATGACTGAATTGAAATTAACCGATCAGGCCCCAATTCCGTCCGCAACGCTGTCAAAATCGACGCAAAATTTTCAAAATCCTTCGGGCTTGATCCCACACAAGTTAAACCAGGATTATTTGGATACTCCCAAACAATATCAACTCCGTCAAATTGATGCTTGTCCAAGAACACATGAATATTTTTGTAAACGCAACAATGTATTCTGGATTAGATCCGATCGTCGAAAAATTCACGCCTCCAGTCCATCCGCCAATCGAGACTACAGTTTTCAAATGTGGATACTTGTCGCGAACGGGGCCGTTTAAAATCGCGATCCAATGGGCCTCGAGTGCCTCACTGGATGTTCTTGTTCCGTTCGCATTCCATGCCCAAGCCGAAATAATTTCTCCATTAGCAGTTGGAAATACGAACGCGTAATTGACAGCGGAAAATTTTTTGAGATTCAGTTTGTCGATAACGTTTTCGGGTTGGGTGAGAGTTCACAAGTTTGCCCAATAGCCAACAAGGCCGGGGGGTTCGATACTTTGAAGGAACGAAAACGAAATTTGTTTGATTTAATATTGTCGTGCGAACGCTTCACAATAACACTGGGCACTTTTAAATTTGCGATTGATGTTGCTTTTGTTTTTGTGGGTTTGTTGATTTTTGATACAACTGTGAAGATTCCCACAACAGTTGTTAACAAAAGAACCAGCAATCCAATCATTCTAATTTTCTTGTGTCCAATTTGCTTCTTCTTCTTCGAATTTTCATTTTCAATCATTAGAATTCTGCTGCTATCGCTTTTTATTTTTCGATCAGGAATCATGTTGATCTTTTACGTGGGTTTTTTTTACTTAATTTTTTTATTTCATAACCGATTTTGAGAGGGAAAAATGGAACACCCCGAAAAACGCAATAAAAATATTGATTTTGCAAATTTATCAAGATGAATTTGAAGACAGATATAAATGAAATGGGAGATGTGGTGGTCAAATCATGCCTCCAGCTACAAAAAATATATATATATTCAAATTCTGTTAGTAGAGTGAAAAACTCAACATGAACACAGTTAACAAAAGTTTGTGTGTGGAAAAGCTGTTTTGTCTTTTTTAAAAGGTGTTTTAAGATTGGAGATCCAACATACTATTCATTCTTGTCATACTTGACTTTATTTGAATACCAGCAATTTGAATGAGCTGCAAGATGCATCATGGCAAACATTGTATACCTTGAGTCAGTTTGCTGAAAGGTAAATAGATTTATCCATCAAACAGGATTTTGCAGGACAACATTTGATATTATTCCTGAAAAATTCAGCAAAGATTACTTTGGATCAGATCAACGATACACAAGTGCAATGGCCATCACCAACAAATCAAGAAATTTGAGCAACTGCAATCAATCAAAAAAACTCACTTTTCTGTAACTATTGAGCAATCACTGATGGAAATGACTATCACATGCAGAAATGAACACATCAAGACATTCAAAATACCTTCTACAATGGTTAACTATATAACTGGAGTCTTGTGCTATAGTGTCAACATACAATTATTTGAACATACCATGACCTTAAAATATTAAGTAATTTCTCTCTTTTTTTAAAGCACTTTTTACACACAGATAAAAGTTTAAAAATAGTGGCTACCTTTTGTGCAAGACTGTTTGATTCACAATTTTTTCTGCCAAATTATGGAGTTGTTGTTGATCTGGTTGTTCCTATTTCTAATGAAATGTTTAACAGGATGATGTCACTTAAATTGGGGAATCTGGAACAATTTTCATTGAATGAATAAACCTCTGCCAAACTAATTCACTCAGCAATTACTTAAATCAGACAAGTCACAAAATGGTGAAAGGGGCTGTTGAAATGCTATTTTAGTGATTGATACAAAATTTGCCTTACAATCAAGACATTCAAAAAGTTTGACTGTCCAATCTTTTTTGTTTGTGTGACTTGATATTGATAAGTTTGAAAATTAGCAAAATAATATGTGTCTATAAAGAATATTGAATTTAATAAAATAGTTTAATAATGCTTGAGCTATATATCAAAAATCATCAAAAATCAATCAAAAATCAAAAAGCAAACCAAAATCCAAAATATTCACTTTTTACAAGAGCCACAATGATAGGCATTAGTTGTTGTTGGCTTTGCTCTTGCTGCAGCTCTAATCTTGCTTCTGCCCATTCTCTCACCAGGCTTAGAACTATAAAAGCAACCTCACTCAGAATAGAGTTTCCATGAGCAACATTGCTTTTCTCAAAACAGCTTTTGATAGAAAAGGCACCAGTCCTAAATTGCACTGTGAGAGATTATTTTGTTGGTGTTGCTGGTAATGGCAAATATGGCAAAAATCTTGGTGAAAATAAGGGATGGCTCATGAAATTTTGAGTTTCTGATGAGTTAAGCTGATGTAACTGGTGTTCTTCTTGCTAAAAGTTGTTGATTTTGCACATTGCTCTTTGATCACTATCACCAACCACTTACCATTTTGTTTATGATTCACTTGAATGTATTTTCATCTTTTTTGACTTCTTCACCTTTGTTTTTATTTATACCATCATTTAAATCAGCATCACACCAACCCTTGTCATCTCCTTCACTGATTTAATATAAACTGCCACAATTATAAGTCAGCTTTTTTAACTTCCTCAGAGAATCAAACCTCTTGTGTAAATATTAATTATTTACAAGAATTCATGATGTTGATTTAAAGTACTGATTTCTTCATTGTCCTCACAGTTGTCATTCAGCCTCCTTCCAAAGATATTCCTCATCTGCTGGAGGTATTGTCTCACAGAATGTAAAATCAATGACTTTTTGTTGAATCCTATGAAGGCAGATTCACTTGAACTAGTGGAATTGGCACAGTAAAGTATAATTTAGTTTTTAGAATCTTATTATTTATTT
>JADGJH010001005.1:0-12553 GCA_027596945.1 Physocladia obscura
GTAACAAAGTAAAAGGATAGAAAGGGATAGAAATAAAGATAAAACAGAATAAAGAAGAGAAGAGGACACAAGTAGCATAATTCAATCAAAAATTCACTGGATTATTCTTCAGCAATTCTTAGTGTTGAAGTTCCAGTTACTCTGTGGTGAGAGTTAATGGAATAAAACAAGTAATACAAAGAAAAGTAATAAATAAATAAAAGGTATTTTATTATTATTATTATTTTGGTCCAAATTAAAGAAATAAAAATAAATAAATGGTTTTTATTATTTTTATTTTTTTTAATAAAAAAAATTTTACTGCGCAAATTTTTTCAAAGGACAAAAACAAACCATTGCAAAATGTACCGCAAGGATTCAAAACAGGCCACACAACATCAACGCGCCATCCACAGGAGGCGGCGCTGATGCATGCAGCACAGGGCATGCACCAAGTGAGTTTTGTCATTGTTTTTCTTAAATAAAAAATCCAATTAATTGAGATTTATTATTTAAAACAAAACAAAAAAAAACAAAAATAGCTGCGCAACGTTGACATTACCCACAAGGATTTATGCCAATGTGCGCAGTGTGCAGACACCTGTCAGACAACAGAGCTGCTTCAGCCATTGTCTGTCTGTTTTTATTTAAAATAAAAATATAAAAATATTATAAAAACTGATTAAAAAGAAGACACAACAGCTGCTACGCATCAATGCACAGAGATCCATCAGGAGATGGAGTCAGCTGTGCCTGCTGTTTTTCCACTTTGTTTTTATTTAAAATAAATTTTATCTTTATCAAAATAAAAACACAGACAAATTGAGTGTAACAGACCAGGGTAGAAAGCTGAAGTGATCTTAGCTGGCGCAGCATTGTTGGCAACATTTGGTTCCAACTATTTTGTTTCAATTAATTTTCAGAAATGAAAATTTTTCTTTTGTTACAACCAGTTGGCCGACTACAGCCACCAGTGCCAAGAACAAGCAAATCAAGGCAGTCCAGCCCCATAAGTTCTTGGTCCAATGGTTTAAGTATGTCAGTGGTCATGACAGAAAGAGCCTAATTGGCATTGTGATAAATAAAGTTGTTTTTCAAATATAGACTTTAAGCAGCTACATTGTGAAACACTGACAATGACAACAAGGTGCTGAACAAACTAACCATATATGTTCAATGCTGACAGCATTACATGCTGACACAACTAGTTTGTGACAGCAGAAGCAGTAGTATAAGACTGGCTCCTTACTTTGGGAATTTGAGCTATTTTTTGGATCTTTTCTAATGAAAGTAAAAAGAGAAAAGGAAAGGACCCCAAAAAGTGTGTAATCACTAATCAAGTGAAATCATGGGGAATTTGAAATAGACTGATTAGGCATGAAAAAAGCTATAAGAAGGCTGTTGGATTTTGACTTTTGAAAACATTCTAAAAATAAATAACTCTCTACCAAAAACTACTATCAAGCTTAAGGCTCACAACAAAACTAAGTTTTACAACTCAAAAACCAACACAACTTTTGGCACAGAACCAACTGGACAACTTCCAGACTGAACCTGTTCCTCAAGCTCAACCTCAAAGTACAGCTGAAATATTTTACATGGAAGCAGTGAAAAAAGTGATTGCTGGTCTTCCATTTGGAAAAGCAACTGGAGTTGATGGCATTCCAGCTGAACTCATTGCAGTGGGTGACAAAATTTTGACTAAACACCTTACTAAATTCTTGCAACTTGTGCACAGAATTGCTTTGATTCCTTCAGACCAAGACATTGCAAAATACCAGCCAATTAAACTCACCTGCACTGCTCAGCAGCTCTATGAATATCTGTTAATTATAGGCCACCTTGATGATGTCCATAAGGACAGTCAAAGTACTGCAATTTGCATTCAAAACTTCATGCAATACCATTGTTTGGTCAAAAGTGGAACAAAGTGGCTGAATCTACCTTGGTTATTGTTAAGCTGGGACAACATTGGTGCCAACTCAGGAATGAAGTCAACTTATGTGTCCTGTGGAGAATCCTTTGTGAGTTGTTTGGCACTGACAATGGAATGTTGGAGCAACTATAAGATCTGTTTGACCACAACTCCACCTCATTGGTTGTTGCTGGGCATCAGAGTGACTAATTGAAAACTGTCATGGGCTCTTGCAAGGTCCCTCTCCCTCCCCACCATTGTTTAATTGTTACATTCACAGTCTGTCAATCAGATTGTCCCAACAGTAGCAGCACACAGCATTTGTTTCAACAATCTGTTGTTGGCAGATCTGGCAAGACTTTTTACCTTCAGTGAATATTGGACTTGTGAAGTTGATATTTGATTCTCACCCACCAGGTGTGTATTCTTTGTTCCAATTCCAGAATTGCATGAAGTTCCTCTACAACTTGATTGTGAGAATCTACCATCAAAAGAAATTGTATCATACCTTGGTCTTCTATTTTGACAGCAAGGCATTGACTGGACCTAATTTGCTTGTGAATGCTCTCAGAAGGCACATAAAGTAATCATGACCCTGGCATCTCTTGGGATGAATGTAATGGGATGCCTAACCTTCTACTAATATGTACAGGAGCTTTGTTCAGCTGTACCTATAGTATGGTGTTGTACTGAAAATACCATTGCTCAGAGTTCTTAAGATGTATGAATCAGTCCAGTTGTTGACTCTTTGTATCATTGCATCCACAATGAACACTTCTACAGGTGCACTCCACAAGTTGCTCCAAGTTGAACCATTCAAACACCAGGCTAACAAATTTAACTTGTTGTGGGCTGCTCAAATTCACAATGCAACTGACCACTCAATTCCTGCTGTTTGAATCTGGTGTGGAGCCCTTCTTGGTGCACATTTAACTGATGAGGAAAATTTGCCACAACTCACCACTCACAGTAATACACTCTGGAATCATCAAGAAATTGTGCTGCTTGATCATTTAAATGCTCCACTAGTATACCTTCCAGTCATCCAGCTTCTCTATCAACCTCCACCTAAGCCACCACATGCACTACCAGAGAAGACTCAGTTGTATCTTTGCAAATAAGTTATTGTGGAGTTTGACAATGGTCTTGACAACGTAGCTGGCTTGCTTCTTTTTCTCTGTATAGGTGAATGTGTACTTGAATTACAAATCCTGTTAAGTTGTGTCCTTGTCTGTCGTTGTAATCAGGTGGAGTGAATATGTATAATGGCATGTTTGGATCACAAGTTGCTTTGCAAAATGCTTGGTCAATGTTGCAAAGTACTAATTCATTATTATTGATTGCTGTATCAGTGAGTAATATTCATAGTGATTGCTTATTTACTGCTCCTGAATATGTTTCATCATATTGCTCTTCTAAGTCTCCACAAAAACATAGTTGCACATTTGCGTCTGTTGTCTTTGGTTTTGTAATACATTAAGATGGGATAATCTCTGAATTTATTGCCAGGATGTTTGATAAGCTGATGTATTTACTGTTTTCCATATTATAGATTTCTGTGTTTATTGGTGTTTTCCAGTCTCCAAATTTTCCTGAAAAGGCTTCTTTGAGTGTGAGCAGATCTTGTGTCATATCAATTGTTCCAGTTTCATTGTGTTGCTGTTGCTGAATTGAGGCATTAATTATGTAAGTTTTGTTTGAGTATTTGGATTTCTGTAGTACTGGGATTCTTGATTGATGTCTTGTTCTTCTTGTGTCAGGTTTGCAATAATTAGTTGTCTTGGTGTTCCTTCTTGGACAATCATTTGTTGCTGCTAATGATGGTTGCAGTGTTGGAATGATTGGTTTGTGTAGTAAGTTCTTTTTAATTCTGTTGACTTCTATGTTGTTGTTGTCAGATTCACTGTTTGATGTTGATATTGATTCTTGTTCTTGTAGATCACTGTTTGAGTCATTGATTCTTAAAATTATTGTCTGCAGTCTTTAATGAAGTTTCAATGTCCAGGTAAGGTATTTTTCTTAGTTTGTTTTGGCTGATTATGTTGACTTCAAATTGTGGGTAGAACAGTGTGTTGGCTAAATATGCTAGAATATAGCCATCTAAATTTGGCTTGTAAATGCAAAAGACAGAAAATCCAATAGACATTGATTTAATGATTGATTTGTTGATTATTTGAGTAGCAGATTCTGATTCAGTCAGTGATTCAGGTAAGAAGTCTTTGATTTTGTTTAATCCAATAAATGCTTCATTATCAATTGTGGTGTTTAATTCATTTTCAATATTGGTGGTTTCAAGAGTCTTTGATGGGAAATCAATTTCTTTTGTAATAAATGGACAACCCCAAGATTGAGTGAGTGAAGATGATGAAGATGATTTCATCTCTGATTTACGTGGAAATTTGATTTTTGGGTCTGGCTTATAATTATTGGTGTTATTAGGTAAGTTCTTGTTCTCATAGTTCTTGTTGGTGTTTTTGCAGGTGTTTGGCTTGTGTCCAAGTTTTCCACAATGTAAACATTGGAATTCCAATAAATTTTGTGGTGAGTTATCTCTTTCATTATTATTGTCATACTGATTGTTAAATTTATTGTTATAGTTATTTAGCTTATTTTTGTTTCCAAAATAGGTTTGATCAATTGGATCATTATTGTAATGTGAATTGCATTTGTGACAATTTTTTTATTCTTGGCAAGCAATTGTAATTATTGGGACAAAAGTTTTGATTTGAATTGTTGCAATAATTGCAGCCTTCAAGTCTTTGAATAACATTAAATTTTGCAGCAAAAGTCTTGTTGATCGTTTAAAGGAATAGCATTAAAGTTGTTGAGTAATTTCAGATAATTGGTAAATCTTGTTTGTATTTTCAAGTGATTCAGGATAAAATCTTGATTGAAAGTTTGCAAAGATGGCGAATTCTAATGAATGGTTGATCCAGTGGACTTCATCAATTCCAGATGGCTTAGGTTTTCCAGAATTTTTGTATACATCAGAGTATTCTTTGATTAAGGCAAGTTTGTTTTTAAGGTGGTTTTCCAAAGTGTCAATAATTCTGTGATAGGTTTGTAAATGATTTTTCATGTTTAGTTTAAAGTCTTTAAGTATTTATCTTGTTGACAGCATTGTACAAGTTGGTTAAAATTTCAAAGGCTGATTTGTCAGATATGTTGGCAATGTGATGTAAAGATTAGTCAATGTATATTTGTAAAATGACACAAGCAGCACAGTCACATTCTTTCAAATAAGTAGTAAGTTCACTTCAGTTGTTCTGTTTCTGTTTTTGCTGTTTTTTGTTTTGTAGAACTAGTAGGTGTTGCATGAAGATTGAATGACAGAATTCTTTGAAGAGATTCTTCCATAGTTTGCTAGGTAATTTCTTAACATGTTTGTTTTACTAATTCAATAACTTGTTGATAAACTTGAATAGATTGTCTCAATGTTGTTGCAAGACTCTTAATCTGAAGTAAATTGGTGTATGTAGCTAGGGAAAAAACATACAGTTCGAACAAGCTGTAGAAAATAGTGGAAGATTTTGCTGGTAGCTGAGTCAACTAATTCAAACTAGAAATCTCAGAACTAAATGATAAGAGTTTGAGATAGTAGTATGGGATTTGATTGGGTTGAAGTTTAATACTTGTTTTTATTCTATATAACCAATAATAAAGAAAAGAAAAAAGTTGAGTTTAGTAGTTTTTGAAGTAGAAGAAAAAGAAAGAAAAGAATAAAAGATACTTGGAAAGAAAAATGGTTGGAAAGCAGTTGGAAATCACTTGAATTGTTTTTGAGTTCTTGAAGTTAATAGAAGGCTTGAGAAATTTCTAGAAAATTCTTTGAGGAAAATTAGATTTGCAATCTAATTTATAACACATTGCATTAACACTTTGTTTATGCCCAATTTATGGATCAAATTGTATTGTGCTAACATAATCACATTTTCAAAATATTGAATGCGAAAGCCTGAAAGTTTAAAAGTATAAATGCAATAATTGCAATCAGGCTCAGATTCAAAAGCATTACATATCAAAATGGATGGTATTCTTTTCTCAGTTCACTTTGGTACTAAACTCAAATTGACTGGTTTACAGATTCCAGAAAACAAAGAATTTAATCTCCAGATTCTTCAGTAAAAGTCAAGGTCGAACATACTATTGGTGTGTTGAAGAACAGATGGGGAAGCTTAAAGCATTTGCAATTGCAGTACCAGGAAGGAAAGAATCTGCAGCATATCAACAACTGGATTCTCACATCTATTATCCTTCATAATATCTCATTACTTTTTGTGAAACATGGGAAAAAGTGGAGGAAGACAACGATGATGCAAATGATGGGTTTCACTCAAGAAATCAACAACAAGCACCTCCCACTGCCAAGAAATTTCTGTCTCAGATCAAGCAAACTGTTTTGAGTCATATTAGTTGTATTTTTAGTTAGTGGTGTTTTTAGTTTTGCAGAAATACATAGAGTTTTATTAAAGCCAACTACTCAGAACAAGGTTGAGAAATCCTTTGAGATCACTTGGTGTTTTCCCAAAGTGATAGCTGTTTGAATCAACCCTGTTTTGAGTTGCTGCTTCTCCAAATTGCTGGATTGCTCCATTTTCTTCTCTAACTGCAGCTGCCTCTCCAATTGCTTCTTTTTCAGTTCACATTTCCAGCACACATTCCTTACTGGCTTCATTGAACTCAGTCCTTTTCAACAAAATTGACTCGCTTTCAATTTGGTCCTTGAGTTGCAACTTGTCTCTATGCCATTCAGCCTCCAACTTGCTGTGTTCAACAGCTTCCTTACTTTGTTGATCTTGGAAATCTGCAAAAACACTTGTAAAATTGTGACTGTGCTTTTTCAAAAGCACTACTGCTAATAACATTGCTGCTACTGCTGTGTCACCCTTTTTTGGTTATTTGTGGAGTAGTAGGTTCCAGTTTGCGTTTTGCAGTCTTCTTGTTCAAATCCTTGACCTTTCTTGCATCCTCCAACGAGGTTGTTGCATCCTCTGCAATTGCACTGGATCTGCAATCTGCATCATCTACAATGTCTCCTTCTATGGCTTTTTCATCCTAATCTAAAACCAAATCCAAATCTGAAGCTCCATCCAAAACAGAAGCAGACATCAACTGAAAAAGCACACATAATCTGGCATTCTCCAAATAGTTGGTCCATTTGCTGAAAGTTCTGGCACATATCTTCAAGTTTTTCATCCACAGTCTTAATTCCTAAAATATTGTTTCTGATGAAAATAAAGAAAGATTGATGATTTTAAAACATATAAAAATATTTTTTTATCCATTTTGTACAAATTTTTGTAATTACTTACTTTACTTTATCGATGTAAATTTATTTGTACAGTTTGTGGCATTGAAAACAGCATTGAATTTTGATTTAGAAAATATTTCCAATGTACAAAAAAATAATTTTGTTCAATGCTGTCTGTTTGCTGTTTTTTATTATTTTTGTTATAAAAATTTTGACTAATTCAATGTATATCAATTTATGCACATTCTTCTTCATACACAATAGAGCCTATGATCACATCTTATTTTAAAATAAAACTCAAAAAATTTGTGCCTTTGTTGACAAGTTGGATCAGCCTAAATGGGAGACCAATTATTTTGACATATCTTTCTGCAATAATCTACTATTGATCCACAAAAACTATGAGCTCCTGTGAGTTATTGCCCACCACTTCCAAACTATTCACTTCTCCATGTCTAAAAGAAAGTCAAACTAACTCAGATACTCTGCTTTTTGTGCATTTGTCAAAGACAAATATGCTCAGTGCACACAATCTTGATTAACAATTGTCAGACCTTTGATTCAAAATCATGATACTGCATGAAAGAATTCAACTCTGTGACATAGTATTCTTGACTCCTCCATTTCACAGACTTTCAAATGTGCATTCCAATCCCTTCTCAACATGTAATATAAAAACAGTCACATGACTCCTTTGTTGCCAAGTTTAGCTTACCAAAACCTTTAATCACTACATTTCCAACCATGCTGTCTGTACAAAATTGCTTCTTCAATTCCTAAATCAAGTCTGTCAGTTAAATTACTTCTAAGTAAATCAAATCATTGAGTATTAAGGAACACAACTTGCAGAGCCAGTAAAGTTGTCTCTGCTGTGAACCCATTGTTTCTGATACAGTATCATTTTTTTTTGCAAAAGGCATAGTCTTTTCACTGTTCCCCAATGAAACAAGTTCTGGGGCTAACTTGAATATGCAAATTGTCACTGATGGCATGGAGAATGTTGGGCCAGACCACACTACTGACACAGTGATTTCACCAAAATCAATCTTAACCCAAAAATGTATCATCATGAACAATCTTCAATAAAGAATACTGTCTATACAATACAACCACTAGTTCTGCTTACAGTATCTCTTTCAATTCTAGGTTGCAGTGGATTCAGTTTCCCTAGAGTGTGTTGACATTGTGCAGAAAACCAAGCCAGTATGGAAATTTCTACAAATGTTGTGCACTTGGAATCAAAAAGATTCAACTGGTATTTTACTTTCTAGTGGGATTGCTTGATTCTTGCTCTTGTAATGTTCAGGAGCTTTCAAGATAGCCAGTACCCCCATTAGCATACTTTTACAACAGTCAGTTGATAGATTACAAACTTAACTGCTTGTGAAAATCATTGTTGTTTGTTCCTTGCTACCAAAGCTAAAAATAACTGTATATACAAACTGTCTCTGATGAACCATATTCTCTCTAATTTAATCAACTGAGTTATCTTTGACTGCTTTTTCAGGCAAATGGGACAAGATTAGCCACATCAATTTGATCAGTATTAATATTTGATCAAACAGAATTCATTTTTAGTATCTGTTTTGTATAAACAAAGATAAAAAATCTACAGTTTACTGTGTTTTGGAAAGGAAGGGGTTATCAGGGGAGTGATCAGAAGGATAAATAAATAAAGTTTATCTTACAGATGAATATGGCAGCTGTTGAGGATGAAAATTGTGGGCAATGGGCGCGGTATAAGTAGGTTTGTGTGTTCAATATAGACCAACTGAAATTGAAATTGTTTTTTTGTTTTAATATAATTTTTTCCTGGTACTCTGTTTTTTTTAAAAGCATATATTCTATTATAATAAATATTTATTTAAAAAATTGGGTATTAGTGTAAATAAAAAGCTAGGTATATAGTTGGATGTTGCAGTAACAGTTAGCACCGCCGATGACATAATCCCATTGCCGCTCGCCGCCGCAACTGTGCAGACACTGCGTGCGCGCCAATAACAATGATGACGTAGAAAACAACAGTATCGAAGACAGCGGCGGCACCGGCAACAGCGGCCAATTTGATTCGAGACCACATGTTCCGCAACAACTACGACAATAACGAGTCTCACTCGTCGTAAGTGATGCCGAAATAAAAACAACACATGTGATTCATTAATTCAATTCAAAATATATTTACGTCTTCTGTTCACATGAATCCACCAATTCCAACAATTGCACCCGTGTTTTTCGCCCCTTTCGCAAGGAAATCAATAAACATTCTGTGACGGATTCCCAAAAGTAAAGCTATCGCAGATGCAACCACCAATACTTGTTCCTCTGCCGAATTCCAGGAACCTTCATTTTCCAAAGGCGTCAAAGCGCCATTAATTTCTTCTTCTCTGTTGACAAGAAACTCAAACTTGGCAATGGATTTGTTTCTTTTTCGACTGTTTTGGTCAGTACTCGAAGAAACAAGAGTTTTTAAGCCGGATAATAAGGACGGGGTAGCTACCAAGTAAAAAGTCAACACAAGATCTTCCACAGTATCGTCATCTTTCTTGGAGAGTATAAAAGTAGGAAGGATAGGATGGTCTGATTCAAGTCGCCACAAGTAGTTCATGTCTTTGCTTGAAAACGAGCATGGCTTCCTGATGTGATGCTTGGAGTAGTCAAGAACGGGATCAAGAGTGTATTTGAGAACAGTCGTGGACGAAGAAAACGTGGTATTGTAACCAACATTGCTGACCTCATGATACGGAATCATGTTTGATAAAATTGATCCAGTTTCATTCGTGAGTTGAACAGAAGGCCCGCATTCTGTGAGACGAGATTGACGGCCAAGTCTATTGTAGTCACGGTTGCGTGTCATCATATTGATGTCTTTGCTATAATTTAAGTTTGCGTTGAAGGTTTGGCCTTTGGACTTGAAGACAAGCACAGAGTGATTTGGATAGGACAAGCGCAGAGGCTGTGCCAGATCTATCTCTGAAATATTCAGTGTTGGTTGAACACCTGCCGAGTAGGCTGGAGGAGCCGGTTGGGTGTACGTGGGAGGCAGATCTTTCTCCATTGTTTTTGATTGAAATAGACCAGCCCCGTTTAGCCCCAAAAAACTATTTCTGATCTATTTTTCAATAAACTGTTTTTGGACAAAGGTTGTTCTATTCTCCAGAAATCTGTTATGGCTCTTTTTAAATAGTTTTTGAGTTATTGTTTTTTCCATTTGAAATGAAAATGCGAGTTTTTTATTTTTTTGCGCTGAATCATCGCAATGAGCCGAAACCAACCATTGGAGGGCCAATCACCCAGAAATAATCCAGAAGCATCAGAATCACTACATATGGTTAGATTATCTATGTTGGTGAAAGAGTACTTTAATCAATAGGCAAGATCAACGACTGCAGAACCTCCAGACCTCAACATTTCTTGTCAAACAATTGACAATTTCAAGGAAAAGCTATGGACTTGTCAAACAATTGACGATTTCAAGGAAAAGCTATGGACTTATGCACTCACTTATATACAGCCAGCTGCTATTATTAATGGATCAAACTACAGCATCAGTGACTCACAGCTGGTTATCTTGAATATAGACACTTACCTGACATTTAAATGACACAATTGAGTTATGAAATTTTCCAAGTTGACTTCAACATTGCTGCAAAATCTTGCAGCATCTTCAGAACCAATCAATGTCAGTATATACAAGTACTCATTAACAGTCAAGTCTTGGGCACAGTGGGATAAATTCAAAGAGCAAGTATTGAAGCCATGCCAACAACATCAATCTGGTGCTGCAGATAATTCTGTTGTTGAAGAAATTATGGATCAACTTCTTCAATTGCAAAGAGACAGATGCACTGGAAATGGGGCAAACTGGAGAATTTTGGCATCATTTATTGCGGCTCAACCCCGCCCAAATCATCAGAGTTTAATTGATGGTGATCTTCCAGAGCATATTACTCATCTTTTTGACTCCATTCCTTCAATTGTATCAGCGCAACTTAACAATATGCTCATCTCTCAAAATATTCTTTGAGATATTGCAGCAAAGGTGACACTGCTTAAGCAAGATGTTCAGAATTTGTTTGCTTGAATCGAATCTATCAAAGCAACGCTCAATACATACCTGAATATTGTGCCTAAAATTCTGCAAGCTACCAGACCAGATACACAGTTAGGGCACAATTTTGAGGCAAATGTTCAACCTCAAGAAGATAACAATCATCAATAAAGTTTATATTGTTTCTTTATTTATTCATCTTCTCTACTATTTGAATAGAATCCCAAAATATCATCTTCCTGTCTTCCATATTTTTCAGCACCTGCATCAAAACCATGAGCAAATTTATAACTACAATGGTTGAATACTTTTTCAAAATCATACTGATAAAACTGGCGCATAATGTTGCTCACAAATAAAGACAGATTCTGCACTTTTCCTTCTTCATAATGCTTCTTGAACTTCCTTTTTAGCATTCCAAAAAAGAATTCAACGGGTTGAAAAATGGGCAGTATGCTGGAAAAAAAATTATAATAATTCCAAAAGATCAAAGGGTATGGACAAGAAATGAATTGGTATGAATTTTTGCTCCATCCAATATCCAAACTGAGCACTTTCCAGAATATTTGTACACTTTGCTGTTGTATTTGGCGATTCTTTTGCAGCATTGCAGAAATAAATCACAATTGAATGTCCTCTCTGTTTCAAAATAATCAATAACTCCATCAACAGCCAAGAATGCAAGATATGAAACTCTTGGCTTTCAAATAAACTCACCACAAAATATCAACTTCTTGCCACGTAGGGAATATCCTTGATTTCTTAGCATTCCCCAATTGTCAAATGATACTTTGTCCAAAATAGAAGATTCAATTTGCACCAATCAAGTGAATTCAACTCGATTGCATAGCAAGTCACATCATCTATTTTAATTTGCATTGCTTACCTTTCAAGTACCTTGTGTGTGTAGCCAGCATCGTGCAAAATGCGCCAAACTGTCATGCTTGAGATTGACATTGCAAAAGCCTTTGCAAACTGTTCGCTGCATTCTTCTAGGTAGGCTGTTGGATTTATATGGTAAAAATTTGTAATCCAGTTTTGATGTTCTGTGTTGAAGACTTGTTCTCTGTTGGGTCATTTTCTAGATATGCCATTGCCACTCCTATACTATATGATCCATCAATGTATAGTTGTCTCTGCTTTGCAATAGATGACTGCTAGTATTGGAACTTTGATTCCTTGAAAAAAATAACCATACAAACAGTGAATCCAAGTTGTTGACGTTCTGGTGACTCTGTGGCGAGAGTTAATGGAATAAAACAAGTAATGCAAAGAGAAAGTAATAAATAAATAAAATATTTTTTATTATTATTATTTTGGTCCAAATTAAATAAATAAAAATAAATAAATAGTATTATTA
>JADGJH010001006.1:0-12553 GCA_027596945.1 Physocladia obscura
ATTTCTTTATGTGTATTGGAATAAAATGATGTTAGGGTATATTTTAGGTTTTATCTCATCCACTCCACCACAGAGTAATGCAGATTTCAACAGATAGATTTGATTTGAGCAAACAAATTCTGAGCATCTTGCTTAAGCAGTGTCACCTTTGCTGCAATACCTTGAAGAATATTTTGAGAGACACACATATTGTTATTGACACTCTAAAGTTGCGCTGATGCAATTGAAGGAATGGAGTCAAAAAGATGAGTAATATGCTCCGGAGGATCACCATCAATTAAACTCTGATGATTTGCTCCAGTTTGCTCAATTTCCAGTGAATCTGTCTCTTTGCAATTGAAGAAGTTGATCCATAATTTCTTTGATAACAGAATTGGCTGCAGCACCAGGTCAATCTCATTGACATGGCTTCAATACTTGCTCTTCAAATTTATTCCACTGTGCCTGAGACTTGACTGTTAATGAGTACTTGCATACACTGACATTGATTGGTTCTGAAGATGCTGTAAGATTTTGCAGCAATGTTGAGGTCAACTTGGAAAATTTCATAACTTGATTGTGTTGTTTAAATGTCAGGTAATTGTCTATATCCAAGTTAACTGGCTGATGCTTTAGTTTGATCCATTAATAACAGCAGCAGCAGGCTGTATATAGGTGAGTGCATAAGAAATTGTCAATTGTTTGACAAGAAATATTGAGGTTTGGAGGTTCTGCAGTCATTGATCTTGCCTGTTGATTAAAGTACTCTTTCACCAACACAGATAATCTAACCATATGCAGTGATTTTGAAGCTTCTGGAATATTTTGGGGTGATTGGACCTCCATTGGTTGGTTTCAGCTCATTGCAATGATTCAGGACAAAAAAAAATAAAAAACTCACATTTCTTTCATTTCAAATGGAAAAAACAATATTGTTGATTTTTTTTGATTTTTTTTTTTGTCAAAGTTAAGTCATTAAACCCTTCCAACAAGTGACACCTGAAACCTTAACAGACAGTGCCACACATGATTGCCTACTGCCATTCATTGCTATTAGCCTCCACTTGCTGTTGTCTGCTATCATTGCCCAATGCCATTGCCAGTTTTGAAGTCTGCTTGCAAATTAAATTATGTCCCCTGTTGTGCCCTTTGATCTGCCTCACAATGCAACTGTCCTTTGTTCCAGCCATATCTTTGTTGTAAACAAACAAAAACAAAGGTACCTATTAAACAGGTGTACCTCCTCCAAAACTTACTCTGAGGAAAATTAACAATTTAAGGTAACTCTGCAAAGAATCACTCAAGATGGCTAGGAAAGCATGAATGTATATTCAAATAAATGCACGTTTATTGTTGATTTGCCATGTGTAACAAGGGGTTTTAGAGATGATATAATTTTATTGATTTGCTGTGACTATTCAGAAAAGAAATCAACGGTTTTTATACATTTTCCAGTGTCTTGGTGGCACCTTGGCTTGATTGGTCACCTGGCATCTTATCTAAGTGACAAATGCTCTATTTGTCACTTTTGGTGATACCAGCAGTGTCTTTAATCAAGATCCTGGTAGGTGGCACCAATTTTTCTATTTTTCCATGCAAATTTTCAAAGTTAGAGCACTTAGAAAAACTTGCCTATCAATCCATCACTTGTGAAATATTCAACATGTTGTCACAAGTGCATACAATTAATTCAGAGCAATTTCTAGGCTTCCAGCATCTCCTAGTATCAATTGTGAATGAGTAATAAAAATATTTCTATCTTTACAGCCCATTGTGGCACATTGTGCACAGTACCACTACAGCAGCGTGAGCTGTTGTTCCAATAGTAACCTTGGCCAAAATTACAGCTTTATTCATCTCTTTGATCATTACAATGTTACCCTTGTTATCTACACAAGCTGAGGCCTCATGTATGCATAACAAGTCCTGAGAGAGTCACTATTTGTATATGTTATGTTACTCAATGATAAAGAAAATGCTGTTTAATAAGGCAGCTGAAAAATATACAGAAATATTGTGTATGATGTTTCTTGTGTACTTTATTATCTTTACACGTTATTTCAGTGTGGCGATCACTGTAGATGACCTCTTTCAGTTGTTAGGGCATCTCAGTTATGATTAGATCTTGAATTCCAAATCTTTAATGAAAGCTTTGTATTTCAATTCTTATTTATTATACACAGAGAATTAATGGACTAATTATCTTTGGCAGTGAATTATTTGAGACTGTTGCCACTGGTCATGGAATTTTAACATTTATTGGTGATTTCCATCCTAATTCTTCCTCTTCATACATCTCATCCAAGCCTTATTTACTATTATCACTATTCTCTTCCTCCTATGGCCAAAAAGTTGAAAATTGATGTTGTGTTTTGATCAAACTAAAAAACTGTATCTTAATCTGTTAAATGAAATAATATTTTGTGTAACAGAAATATCTGTTATACCAATTTTAAATTATTATCAGGAATTTTCATAAATTTAAAATATTTGAAAAATGCCATACAATACATTTTTCAAAATTTTTCATGTGATTCAAATGTATTTTTGAAATTTATAATGATTTTATAATTAATTGCAACAAAGAAAAAATTAATTATGCAAACATTATTAATATATAAATAAGGCAGTGCTAATTTTATTAATGTCTTGCAAATGTAGGAAATGCATTTTTTTTCATTTTATAGATAGATTACGCATTTTTATTCATTGCTTGCATTACACATACATCATTATCAGGGGGTTGCATTGTGGTCATTGCTAACAGTATAATGCCTTGTCAGAAATTGTCAGATATAAATATGTCTTTTAATGAATTTGACTTGTTTCCTGATGTTATTTTGTTACAAATTCCACATCAAAAACATCTACATTACCACCACTTTATTGACTGCATAGTAATATGCCAAATTATCATGAGTAAACTTACATCTGCTTTGAGTGGAATTCTGCCACCCATTGACCCTTGGAGTATTCTTACAACAACAGCCAGACATCATCAAAGTATTACACAATAAACCAATTTATCCAGATCAATAGAGCCCTTGTATGTCACTCTGAATAATTCTATTTCTAGAAAACCACAATTTTGTCAAACTGCCTTCTATTTATGCTAAATGATTATAATTGATATAATTGTTTAATTATCCATGCAACTGATTTATCACCAGCAATATCCAAGTAGCTCAGTCTAGTATTAGTAATGGCTGAAATTTTGTTATTCTAATAATATTATAAGCTTTCATTCCTCCAATTTTGTAGTTTCACCAGAACTGATACCAAAAATGATAAATCTATCTAAATAACAAAGTCTAGCATTCATTCCAAAAAGTTTCTTTGCACTGACTGCTTTGAGCTGAAAAACTTCAAAACCATCAGTCCAGTTTGCAATCTTTTAAGTGCCAAGGCTTCAAGAGTCAAGTGAAGAAGTGGTTTCGACAATTTCAGCAAACAAAAAATTATTGTCAAAAAGAAAATTAAGCAATGATGGTTGGAATCAGCACCGTGGAACCGTTAAATTCATATGCTCCCGCAAAATCTCTTCGAAAACCTGTTACCTACTCAAATGAATACATTGTTGCGGAAACAGCTTCACTTAAATCAGCAACGATTGATTTTGGATTCGATCCAACGCGTTTCAGATCACTCACACAAACTTCTTCAGTTTCAAATATACATACATTTTTAAATATGAACAGCCACAATTCTAGTAATGAAATATACATTGATCTGACAGACATTGACTCCGTTGCACACGCACAACTTGAACGTGTTCGATGTTTGACTGTTGATGACACAGTTCACGCACAGTTCCTTGCTGCCGCCGCAACAAATACAAATTTAAACGTGTCACCTAAAGAGGCATTTCCAAGACGGTCCTTCAAGCATCGATTTGGATCGTCTTTGTATGCATTTTCGATGAACTATATTTAATACATGTCGCTGTTAACAATATTATATTTAAAACAGTGCAAAATTTCAAGAGAAGGTCAAAAAAGATTCTCAGCCAACAATAGCTCGTTTGAAATCCACAGCTTCAAAAATTTTCAATTCGTTAGCAAAAAAAAATCAATTATCTGGAAAAGGCGAGGCAGACGTATATTCAATAAAAGAATCTGAAAGTTCAAATTCAATAGCATCAGTGCAAACTAAACTTGTTCGTCAAAACAGCATCAGTTCTTTTAACTCTATTGCGTCTGCGCCCGAATACATGTCCCGAGATATACCTCGCAAGCCTGTTAATCTCGAAACTCTTCCAATGAGCAGATCTACAGCGTGTTTTCCTGTTGCTAGGGTTGATCAAGTAGGTGGTTCGTTGTGCCGGGACACTATGGGACCAATACCCAGGCGAGCGGGAAGTATAGCAGCACTCGGACCCAGAACGGCTGATTGTCCTAGCCTAAGAATAAGTGGAAATGTTCGCCAAACCTATACAAGAACGTAAAGTGAAACTTTTGATGATTTCTTTTGCTCATTTTTTGACTTTCTTATTGTCAGAATGCAAAAGGCTACGTTTGACAGACAAAATATTCCTAAAACTTTGCCGCAAATACCACTTCCCCCGATTTTTACTGGTAAAAGCTCTGCCGAACAAGAAAACTCACGCGAAAACCCCGTGAAAACTGAATGTGAATTGAGTCTGGAAATTCCTGATGATAAAAAACTTACTCTTGAACAGCAAATTGCAGTGACATTAGAATTTTCCTCTTCTAAATTTAAAGAAAAGTCTGAAATTGAGCTTCCTCATAAAAATCCGGAGACTGAAATTCGATCAGCACTTGAAATCCTCACTGCAAATATTCATCACCTTGGCAATCATCTTGGTCAGTTTATTTTACACTTTTAAGAAAAACCTCCATCTTATTGCTGGATTCAGGAACACTGGATAAAATCAATGAAATTAAAGCGTCTGTTGAAGCGTTGCTAAAGCATGCCGAATCTCAACCTAGATTTGAAAATAATCTGTTACTGTCACCGCTGCCGTCGCCACCGCCACCACCGCAACCAGTTTATCCAGAATGTATTGTTTCGTCCAACGAATCCACATTTTTACAAGTGAAAAACGAGAAACTCACTGAAGATGGCTGCACCAATTTCATTCAATATCCTTGCATTAGTCACACCTCCAACAAGACTTGTGATATTTCTGCCAACAAATTGTATGAAATTGAAATACTCGAACAAAACACTGAAAATGCCAATATTGCTGAAGAAAACACTTCGTTAGCTTCTTTGACGTGCCGTGAAACCACCAATCAAGAAAAAACTGGATTAGTTAACTCTGCAAGTGTTGAAGAGCTGCCAACAGTTACTATAATTAAATTGGGCATAACCGATTTTTCTCACGCATCTGAGTCTGCTGCAGCGGCAGAACCGGAAATAGCACAGGAGAATGAAATGAGAAAAAAGTTTGCTGAATTGCGGGCGAAATTCAACAAAAATGAGGAAAAAACACGGGTGGGTGTCAATAAATGGTTCAAAAAGGCTCCGCCACCACCGCCAGCAGTAGTGCCGCCTCATCTTATGACAGGTTCTCTTCAAACCACAGAATAAAATCGCAATAAAAATTGGAATATTTTTTATTTTTTGCACTGAACCAAATGGAGAAACTGCCTTCCAATATCCAACTGAATATTCTTCGGATGATTGGTCCGCGCCCAAGTCCGAATCCAAATTCGAATCCAAGTCCAGCGGATTTCGCCGAAAAATTAGCGGATAAAGACGATCAATATTCTCGTGAGATTGGCTTGTTCCAACGCTTTGGATTCGCAACTATCCAACAGTTTCTTGCACCGGAAGCAGCTTTGACTGCGTTGCATGTTTTCTCTAGTAACCATGATGCGTTACGTCCGGCGAGAATCGGAACCGGTGTTCTGAAAACATTTGACCCCAATGTGCGTAACGATCGAATCCGTTTCATTGACATATTCCCGACAGTCACGGCAAGTGTAAATTCAGAGGAGCAAAAAACTGTTGCTGCTGTGTATCATGCGCTTAATCCTGTTATTTCCGCAATCAACGCGGCACTCAATCTCGACTCAAACGATTGCCTCGTATCAAACGGTATATTTCAGCTTGGTTTCTACTCAAACGGCGCCAGATATCAAAAACACAGAGACTCCTCGCCATTTATGCCTGGCAGACTTGTAACACTTATTATTTACTTGACGCAAGATTGGAACATGACAAAAGGTGGTCAGTTGCGATTGTATCGCCAAACTACTCACGGTCACATTGACATTGCACCGCTTTTTAACCGCCTTCTGATTTTCAAGAGTCACTATGACCATGAAGTGTTGCCTGCGTTCTGCGATAGATTTGCCCTCACAATGTGGCTCTATTCTGAAAGTCTAAAAGCAGTTGAGGCTGTCTGTGCTCCAACTTTTTCTACAATTCGGTCTCAAATAAAAACTGCACAGTGGTCAATATTTGTTTCTATTGCGTCTTACCGAGATCCCGACGCTTACTCAACTGTTGAGCATTTAATCAAAACTGCGAAATATCCTGAACGTTTGATTATTGCAGTTCTCCATCAGGATGATCCAGTCGAAGATGCACAATTACACGCCAAAAAAAATGATGCTATTCTCTCTATTGCCTGTATTTTCATAAATACTATTGACCGAAAGGATGCTACGGGCCCATATGCTGCACGACGAAAAATAGCTCGAGAGATGAAAAATAATAGCGCGACTCATTATTTTCAAATCGATTCACATATGCGTTTCGCAAATAATTGGGATTGTATCCTTGTCGAATTGCTTGATGTTGCCGAATCAGTTTCAAAGAAATCAGCTATTTCTTTCTATCCTCCTGGGTTTGACGACAAGAATTTTACTCAGCTTGAGATCTTTCAGTTGCCTCCTCCCCCTTTTGGCCCTGTTTTGATGAAGGCAAATCCAGTTTTGGATGTAGACGGAATGGTTAGAGTCACTGGATCCCTTGTTTTTCCACCACCCAACCCTGAAACACATCTTGATGGGGTTGTGGAACCTCAATCTTTGATTCGACAACGATTTATTGCCGCAGGTCTTCTATTTTCGCGGCCCGAAATCATGAATGACTTGTATAATCTCGCCGATGATGATGTTGAATCGAATCTCGATGGGTTATTTTTCGGCGAAGAGTGTTTATGTACTGCAAAACTTTGGACACGCGGATACGAAATTTGGGGACCTAGAGATCCGAATCTGGGAGTTGCTTTTCATCGGTGGAGTCGAGTGGGTCGAAGCACGTTTTGGGAAAATTTTGACGGAGAATCTGGTAATTTATTGAAGAATAAGAGAGCACGATCTCAAGCCTGTGTAAAATTTGTGCTTGGGTTGCAATCTTTTGTGCCATCAACGGCGGAAGAAACAGTCGGTTTGTTTCAAAATTGGGCTGCCGGAAAAAGTAATGGTGTCGGTGTTGAACGAAGTGTTGAGACATTCAAAAAATTTGCCAATCTCTAATACCTGCTTTTATTTGTTGATTTTTATTTTTCAAAGTCAAAAATGATTCTCTTGTTGCGTTTCCCGTTTCATCGGCGTTTACGCAAATATCCACTAGCTCAACTACCGTTGCTACTACCAAAATTACTTCCACTGCTACTATTGGTATAGCTACCACTGTTTATGTCACCGCTACGTCATCGAGCATTGCCGACACCTCGTCAGTTGCTTCCAGCGACGTGTGGACCCCTTCTAGTGGGAGTATTCTTATGTTCCTTGTTTGATGGCTGTAAGGCAACTCACTGTATGCTCACCTGAACAATAAGTTATTACAAGCAGCATTTCAATCATCAATCTGCCCAAATGAACGATAGATTAGTTTAAAAATTCGCTGCTAATTATTTGGAATGTTTTGGGCTACGTAACACCTTTGTTGCTGCTACAATCTCGTTTTCCGTTGCGGTAGAGTGTTAAAATTCTTTTTTTTTCAAGCAAAAATAAAACCAGCCTTATTTCAAACTCATAAATCATGCAGATCGTGAAAGTTTCAGCAAGAAACACCACAAGTCCAGTGCCTTCTGCATGTGCTAGTGGAAAGCCATATGGAGTGCATTCCGAATACTTGCTTTTCTCGGTATGGTGATTCCAGCACCACCGACCCGGCCACCAACTCTGCCAGCACCTCTGCTTTCGCTATTTCAAGCGGTGATCAAACCATCATCGGGATTTCTGTTGCTGCTTCGGCTGTGCTACCGAGTTTTTGTGCTCTTTATATTCATGCAACTCACAATAGAATTTTTCTTTTTTGCAATCCTGAATGATGTCGTATTGGCATTTGAAATCCATTATATTTCCTTAAGTTTGGATGTTGCTTCAAAATATGTTCTGCTCTATTTGTATTTTTAAGCATCATGTGATGTTTGTTTAAAAAAATTTTGGGGCGCCGAGAAACTCGGCCCCTCCTTTCAAAAAATAGATAAAAAAGTGAAACAACGTTAATACCGGCAAGAAATTTTCACATCTATTCTTTGTGCAATGCGTAAAACTTGAAACGACGATTTTTCCGAAACCAATTTGTTTCAGGGGAAGTCAATTTGCCATCAATTTGCAGATCTTTGAAAATGAAGCACAGAATTTGAAACTGGAAACAAAAAAATCATCGAAAAAACATCGAAATGCAATTCAAAACACTTGTTGTCGCTGCTCTTGCATCTGTTGCCAGCGCTTGCTCATCGTCGTCTGAAGCAGGTAGTACATGCTTGACTTCCGGCGGTGCATGGCTCTACATCGTTTCGCCGTTCGTAAATCAAAGTTATACTGCTGGTGGTCAGATTGTAAGCTACTTTTTTTGCTTGAGTTTTACTTTTGTGCCGGAATCCAATGCTAAATAATCTTGTACAGAATCTGGAATGGGACGTTTGTGGCTCAGATGCTGCCTTCTCTAATGCAACTGTTTCCTTCTCGCTTGTTGTAAGTTTTTTTAATTTGGTTTTTCATCAGACAAAAAAAATTTCATTTCGAGACTTGGGCTGACAAAGATTTGTATCAAAAAAAAAACAGGACGCTACAAACTCCAACGACGCTGCAGACATTGCCAACGGTGACCTTGTCTTCTCAACCCCTGTCAAGTGGTCGGCAGGGCAAGCGACCGGAACCATTCCGTCAGGCATCTCTGGTTCGAAGATTTCCGTGAAATCCAATTATCGCGACGCAGCTGTTAGCAAGTGGGACTATTGTTTCGGCAATACTTTCGTTGTCGTTTCCGACTCCACGTCGCCTACAACAAACTCGAGTACCGCCTCCAGCTCAGGTGTTTCAACCATTGGAAAGTCATCTGCTGAAAGTATTGCTGCTAGTGCTGCTGTTGCTGTTGTGGCTGCGCTTTTGCTGTAAATTCAGTTCAAGTAGAACGCTAGTGATGAGATTTTGCATTGGAAAGACGAGGAAAAGAAATTCATATATTTTTAAAAGCTAGACAATAAATTGGCTATAGACAGCAATTTTAAATGTTGACCGTTTCAATGCTGTCTTTAAACAGTACTAGATCTCGTAGGTCCGTTTTTAAATCACAATAGAAATATAGAAATTCGAATTCTCTGCAAAATTGTAAAAAATGATAAAAATTGGCGAAAAAATAAACAATATTTAAATTTGCCCACTTTTCGTCGCCGCTGATGCAGTCACCGACCGGCTCGGCAAGTTACTTATTATGACAACATTCTGAGACCGAATTTGTTAGTACAAATACTGAGGTTATAACCCAATATTTTTTGAGAACCATGTAACAACTGCTGGACCTACCACTGCTGTGCCCTTGACTTCTGCACCAATAGCTTTAGGGTGTAAGTGTTATTGGAACAATGATTGGAAATTCAGCCAGTGGCATTTTAGGTGAAGAAACTTTCACTGAGAATGGATGCCCGAAATGATGAAACGCAGCCTTTGCTGACAGGAACGCCGGATGGGCGCAGCACAAATGACAACGCGGATGCGGAAACTGGAACCCACAGCGGTCGAAGTGCACTGGCGGCGTTCGGACACGCGGCGGGCGAAGCACTGGCAGCGAGCCAAGCGTATATCCGAAGGCTGCTGCTGACACACACCCGTGCCGTCCATGCCGCCGCCGCGTTGGCCGTCTCCCTTGTCGTTCTAGTGCTCACTTTGCACTATGTCTATTTGCCGATTCGTCTTCAAGCGTTTGTGTTTTTTTAAGCCATTCCGTTTTTACACTGACATATGTATTGTCCTTAATCAGCGGCGCGCTTGATACAGTAGCCCCAAATACTTCCACCCCACTACAAGTTCACTCGCTCTCGATTCTTGATATCTCGGGTGCCGCTGTTATCTTCAATCTGTCTGCCGGCCAGCCAATTGGCGAACAGCCACCGTCAACAATGAATATTTCGCCAACGCGTTTCTCGTTTGTTTCGCTTGGCAGCGTTCCTTTCCCGATTCCAAAAGAATCATCCTGGTTTAGGCTACCGCGGGTTTTAAACTCGTGGACATATGAAGATGCGTTTTTGGATGTTACTCCGACTGAGTCGCTGTTTGGATTGCAGTTTGATGGTCTCATTGTTCCACCACGAACTCCAGTGGTGAATTTCACGCTTCTTTCACAAGTTGATGGTTTCAATGAGACTTGGTAAGAATAAAGAGAACAAAAATTGCATAATTATTATTGAGTGCTAAAATTTCATTCCGCATTCAGGTTGGATTCACAACTTACAGAGTCTGTTTATTATGCGATCGACAGATTAAACTATGATGAAAGACTTAAAGCTGGTGTTCCACTTAAGCCAGAACCTATTGTACCTGCCGCAATTACCATTCGTCAGCAATCGGCTCCAACATATTGGTTCCCTATTTTTCCATCATGGAAATGGGATATTCCGATGGTAAAGAGCAAAAACAATTAACAAACAATGAAGAAAAAATTATAGAAAAATAATTTCATATATATATATATATATATATATTACAGTGGCAATATACGCATATCGATCTCAGCCCGCCAGAAACCCCAGTGGAGCAACCATCGTTAATTAAACTTCTTAATATAACAGTCGACTCGCAAAATATCGAGATGGTGCCTGTGCGCGTGCCTGATTCGCCACTCCCGGTTCTGACATACGTTATTGACATCTCCATCAGCCTCACGAACCCGACACCCCTGCGTATCCCCAACAGCCTTGGAACAGCAGTACTAGTGACTGTTGGCCACAATGGCACAGATATTCTCCGAATTCGATTGCCAATTCCAAAAGTTCAAGAAGGCCGGAACACGGGGGTTGCGATAGAGGTGAAGAGTGTTGCAGAGAACGGCGGGACTGGGGCGTTGATGGATTGGTTTGGTGCATATGCAGCCGGCGAGAACACTGTTCTCCGCATTCATAAAATTGGATTTGAATATGGGGTTAAGATTGGAGATGGTGTTGGCCGGATGGGTTGGATTGAGGAGATGGTTGGAAGATGGGATTTTGAGATTTTTGTAAAAGGAGCGGTTGAAGAAGCGGAAAGGGATGGTCTTAATTTTATCGGATCCAAGTTGAAAAGCTTTGTGGGACCTGCTGTTTGGAAGGCTTTGAAAATTTTTGGATAACTTTTTTGTAGCATTCTTGTCATTTATTCACTTCAAACTAATTTTTTTTTGAAATGTTGATTTTGGTAGACAAAGAGAAACATTTTCAAACAATGAACACTTATTTTTTTGCCCATAAAACATACACGATGTCACCATACACACATAACAAAACCGTTGAAACGATGAGTTCAATAATGAAGACTATCGAAGATACAAGTGACAAGCTGATATATCGCGTAAGACCGCACTTGTCACTGATTGCCCGCTTTTTGGTTATTGCAACCTTCTATGAAGATTCTTTAAGACTGTTTTTCCAATGGGATGATCAAGTGAGATTCCTCAAAAGATATCGAGGTATTTATTTCAACAAGAAAAGAAAAAAAAAAAAAAAGAAAGTATGAACACTTGTTTTCTTAAAAAAACAAAAAAATCCTCTCCCACAAGGGTTTCCGGCAACAAGCGCCGAAGCATTTCTGCTAGCAAACATGACAGCAATGACAATATCGTCGACACTTCTTCTTATGAAAAAGGCAACAACGCGCGCAGCAATGACGTTGATCGCGGTCGTGGCGGCACAGTCACTCGCATACGGGATCCTGCTGGATGTGTCCTTCGTGTTCCGCATGCTCAGCGTCTGCGGGGGCTTGACGATGTTAGTAGCGGAGGCGGCTGTCCACGCAGCACGACGGCCCGACAATGCCGGGTTCCTGCTGCTGCACTGCCATAGTCGTCCCGCTGCTGATGCCGCCGACGGGAGCGAGCGGAGGAGATTGGACGGATTCGGAGCCGGGATGGCAACGGCGACGACGATGACGACTCGCGGCGCACAGGTGCAGTTGGTCGGGCGCGTGTTGTTCGTGTTTGTATTTTTGAGTTTCTTGTTTGGAGGGGACGGACGCATGGGGAAGGCGCGGGTGTGCGTGGCGGGAGTCTGTTTTGTGGCGTGCGTGATGGTTTGTGTCGGGTTCCGCGCGAGGAGTGCGGCGCTTGCTTTGACGGCGATTGCGGGCGTCGGAAACTTTGTGCTTAATTCGTCCTGGTGGTTGATGCATCAGTTAAATAA
>JADGJH010001008.1:0-12536 GCA_027596945.1 Physocladia obscura
ATATATATATTTTTTTTGCTGCATTAAAAATTGTGCCTACATGACTTTTCTTTACATTGATTGCAAGTAACTGATTCAAATCTATAACTTTTAAAATTTTTAATATAATTATTTTATGCTCAAACCAAGGTTTGACACATGTTGTAACAGATGCAAAATTTATTGGACAACAAAGTTTCTTGAAAATGCTTGCCCCTGCCACTGCTAATATTTTTTTTTGAAGCTGCCAAGAACTATTGTGTCTGGGAAGGACTTTCCAAGGGAATATTTATTATTTCTATTGCTTGTTTTACTTTACAGTGCTACAAAATTGATTAGATTTGTAAGGTGATCAAATTTTTGACTCATCTGACTTCCCCTTCAAAGCATACATTATTTCCAGCGGTGTTTCTTCAAATTAATGCCCGCTTTTTGTCTCAGACAAACAATACAAGCCATCAAATGCCACATTAACATCTTGGATGCAGCCCTAAATTTCACTAAGACAGCTGAATTTCTGACTGTTACTCCTTGAAGTTGATAAGATATGTTAATAGTGAATACATATTTCAGTCTAAATTTGGAAATTTTGCTTGCAATATAACAGACTTAAATCAGTTTTTCAGGCTTCTCAAACAAGGTGCATACTGCATTGTATGAATTTAAAAATATGGTTTAGAATAAAGAATACAGATTACCATTACACTGGCATATATAAATTGCAAATTGCGCAAACTTGATGCGCTATTCAACATCTTGTTGACTAGTTCTTTCCTGCCACTGCCTAGTGACAGTGGTTTCAGACTTTTGATCTGTTTTTTCATCAATTGAAGAGTTTCAGTCACTGTCTGACATTGGTGTGCCAACAACTTCAATCCAAAGGTTGGATCCAACTTTGTTTTTGAGTTTGATTTCTTAAAGTGACAATTTTTTGAGAGCTTGCTTTAATGATCAAAATAAATACTGATTTTCTTTATTTGTGTAAAATAAATTGCTACATTTGATTTTCACCCATTAGTTTACTTAGAAGTTGGGGCAAGTAGGGCAGTGGGCTGTTATCTTCACTGGAAACAATACTACAAAAATAAAATCCAAGTAAAAGGAAAAAATGAGGAGTTGATTGAAAAAAAAGAAAACACAGAAACACAACGAGGAGAAAATACTGCCACTGAATGCCGTTGAACAAACCATCCCCAGCTACTGCAAACATGGTAGCTCTTATAAATACTGCTGGCAATTATAACATAATATTTTAACAATTATTGGTGCTGTAATGCTGAATTTACCAAATAATAGATTCTGCATTTTTGCTGTTTTAATTAGAACAGCTATCCCCAGCTACTGCAAACATATTTGCAGCTCTTATAAATACTGCTGGTAATTATAATTTAATTTTTTAGCAGTTATTGGTGTTATAATACTTATTTTGCTAAATTTCAAATCCATGATGAGCAAATATATTAAACTACCAAACCAATATTTGACATATCAAGGTGATATTCTGCATTTTGATGGAAATTCTGTTTTTCAATTATATTTGTAAGTTAAATTCAACAATAATTAGAGTCACTTATAATTTTTCACAGAATTTCAGAAACTGAAGAAATAGGATTCAACATTTTCAATGTAATGGCAATATTGCATCTGCCAAACAGTAGCAAAGGTGTTGACCTGAAAGAAATCAAGAGTTCAATGTGTGTCTATGGCTCAGCAGGCTATGTTGGATCACTTGATATATTACACAAAGTCTGTGGAAAAAATAAAAATCTTGCCGCAAGGCTCACATGGCTTTGTCTTGGGTTCAAGTATGAAGATGACCCACCCAATGCTGTTGAATTTGCAAAAAAACTGATGAATCTGCTACAAGAAGCTGGCTTAAGTATATTCAGTTTCATTTTTTTTTTTGATAAAAGTGTTTTTATATTTTAATTTTCAGAGGGCAAATCTGCAATTGATTGTGTTGGCCAAGCAGTAGTGGAGAATGAAGATACTTCTGTTTTTGCTGATTCAAATGACATGGTTGATGAAACAGAGTTGCATATTCATAGTTTGAGTGAGCTTAAATGTTTTCACTAGTATTCTTATTTTTACTGAATAAGAAATTATATACAGAGAATCTTCTAATTCCAAATCAACGGCCCCTGATTCCACATCAACACAATTCCCAGAAAAGATCTCAAAATAGTCATGATAATGACTCAGAAGACGACAATAGCTTGGACTCATACATTGTACTGTTACCTGTTTATTCAAGAATACTCAAAGAATCTGGCCAGCATGATTTGATTCTGTTGTTGCTACAATGTTTCAACAAAGGATTTGGAAAACCTGATTCATTCGGGTACAATATGATCAACAGTTCATTCCAAATTGTAAGTTTTATTTTTTTTTTGTTTTCAAACTCAGTTTAATTTTTAATATTCAAATATAAAAAAACAGCATCAACAAGATTCAACAACTGAAATACAGCTTTAGTGAGTCAGATTTCTGGAGAAAAATCTGGGCCATGGGAGCATCAAGAGTTATTCAACAGCTCCAGGTGGAAGGGTATAAATCTGGGACTGGTCCTGAGCATAACTGAACCAACATTGCAGTTCCAGGTCCATGTAATCTGCAGCAGGTTGTTAATGAATTGACAAACAAGCAACTACTTGATGGTGCAATTGCATTGATGGATGATGCAAAGCTTCAGTGCTTGCATGCATTTCCTTGTTTATTGGCTGATGGCATCCATGGTGGAAGGATATACTTATTTCCTGAGTATAAATGGAAAGAGGGAAAAATATATGATGCTGTTGATATGCATAATAGAATTGCTTTATTAAAACATAATGTAGTGAGCTGCTTAAGTTTTATTTTGCTTGAGACTAATTTCTGAGAATAAATTTTTATTAGGATATTTTGTCACTCAGAAAAGAAGCAAAATATTACACTACAATAGCCATGTATCCACTCTGTGATGCTTGGGATCCAAACAGTTACGACAGCTGTTGTCATAACTTGCTCAAGGTTGAAACTTATCTACAAGTAAAGCTTTGATTTGTTACACAAAGAATCTTGCCAGGCCTGTCAAATCTTCTCTCCAAATTTCAACTCCTCATGCAAAGTACAATTGAAATCACTCAAAACATATTAAATGCTTCAAACTTGAGTGATGATGATGTTTCTGGCAGAAAGTTTTCAGTTTTGTTGAAACTGTGGCATAAGGCTGTTGCCTCATATCAATTAGCTTCATTTATTCAATTTGAACTTAGTCAGGCTATATCTGATATTGAATATCAAAAAGAAAGATTCTGTCACCTTGTGCTCAAGTCTGATTTATTGAAAGCAAATTGCAATTTATACTCAGCAATTGAATGGGAACAATTGTCAATATTGGCAATTCAGTCAATCTGCACTCTTGAAAAAGACTGGATTGTTGTCAACATTCCTCCTGCTGATCGAGTTCTTGCTGTTTTGATTTCAAATTCCCTCAATTGAAAGTCATATCCTGCTTCTCTTAGTGCAATCAGCAAAACTGAATCCAAACATCAATTTTTTGAAACTTTGAGCATATAATCAATGAATAATATTTTCTCACATCTGACATAATTTGTGTTATAGCCACAGATCAAGAATTTATGTCTCAAGCTGGAGAACCAGTTTCAGGCAAAGGATTCTCATTTTTCCAGAGTCTTGTGCAATTTACCAAAACAAAAATTGGCACATTCACAAATGACAGTTCTGTGAAAGAAAAAACAATTGCTTGCAAAATAATATCATGAATCACTTGTGTAAATATTTGCAAAGTTGAAATTCAGTCAATAATTTTCCACCACTAGAGTTTTGGAATTGTGTTGTTTGGTTTTGAAAATGTGGATTATTTTTCCTGCCTTTTCAAAGAAATTATTACTGTAAATTTAATGGATACCTTGCTTTCCTGTGAAAACATGACTATACAATTTCCACAGCAAATTCAGCAAATTCTCCATTTGTGAGCATCAAGAATTTCTTACAAAAGTTTAAATGGTCCAAATTTGTCACAAAATGAAAATATATAGCCACTATTCTGCTGATGTCTACACTCTTGCCAAATACTCAGCAAAATTTTTGTCTTTATCTTGTCAAAAATATTCAACAACTTTTCAAGGAATTGAAATATATGCAAGAGATTGTATTTTTGTGTGCTCTGCTTTGACTTTATTTGAGTTTGTTACCTTGGATGAATATTACATTTCTCATGAACCACTAATTGGAATATTCAAAAGTATTGAGCTACATGTTTTCACATCAATTGAACTTGCTAAAAATAAAATCAAAACAAATGCACCAGACACACTAAATAATCTTTTGTGCTATCCAATTACACATCCATTATGCTCTTCTATGAAACTGTATGTTAATTCTGATTATGACCATTTGATTGCAAAAAATGTCATTTGAGGAGCATGTAACTCAAATTTCAAGGCAATTAATGATGCTTTAATACATATTATGCCAAAGCAATGGTTTGATTATGACTCTCAGGATGTAAAACTTGGCAAACTGGCTTTCTATACTGAGAGATTTAAAAATATGATTGAAAATGAAGATTTGGAAGCTGCTGACTTCATGAGCAAATTGCACAATCTTTATGCAACTTTAGATGAATAGAGAGATTTTGCAAAATGGAATGATAAGTCACATTATGTCAGAGTTTGGCAGTGAACTTCAGTCCACTGAAATGTGCTATAATTCTCATTTCTTTGGCTTGTCATGGCAATCTGTACTTGGACTTCTGAATGTTTCTCGAAATTTTGTTTTGCTTTCTGAAGAGATACTGAATGAACTACAAGGTAATCCATCAAACAAAGTGTTATTTTGTGGACACTCTGTCTTCTGCACAAACTATGTAGAACAGGTAATTAATATGTTTTCTATTCTATTTTACTTAACGGTATTTGCAGTTTTTCAACATTTCACGTGCTTCAAATCGAATAGCTGGAATGGGTCGAAATGATAAAGATACAACTGATGGATTGAAATTAAGCTGTGGACGTGCCCAATATATACAATGAAAATATTACATTCTTTATGGGATTGAATAATGAGAATAAGTAAAATTTGCTCAAATTTACTTTGAGAGAATGGAATGTCGAGATTGATTCTAATACTGTTCAAACGTGTGGTGTTGCTATTAGTCGGACTTACGCTTGCATTTAATCTATCGGCAATCTGTGGCTGGATCGTGCCGCCTCCTGATCAAGATCAAAATCAATACCAGAATGTTCACAGCAACTCAAACGATTCAGCAGCAAAAACTCGGCCTATCGAGTGCTCCATTGCTCGATTGGCGCTTATCGGGATCATGACAACGGCCGATGCTTCAGCAACTTCTCGGCGGCAGATTCTGCGCCAAATGTACCGGAATCTGAATGCAAACATTGCACCAGAACTGCGAATCGATGTGCGGTTTGTGTTTGGTAATCCTCATTCTGCTTCTCGATATGCGACGCTAGCGTCCGAACAACTTTTGTTTCCGGATGAGACTGTTTCTCTGAACATTCCGGAAGCTCGTGATGATGGAAAGATTCTCGAATGGTTCACTTTTGCAAACTCCATGCAGACAACACAATCGCAGAAACCCAACAGTAGCGATTGTCGGCGGTATCAATTTATTGGAAAAGCGGATGATGATGCTGTAATCCATATTCCGCGTCTCTCTCTATTACTCGGCAACCTCACGCAACAACTGCAGCATACAAAATCTCTATATGTTGGTCGGTACTGCAATTACACAGCTATAAGTCCCCATATGACGGGCATGTTGTATTTTGTCTCAGCAGATCTCGCAGATTGGGTGGCGCGAAGTTCAATTCCACGGTCAAGTTATACTGGAATTGAAGATGTTGTGTTTGGTCATTGGATGCGTAAAGCCGAGATGTTGGATCAACGGCATGTAGCTCTTGTGGATTTGGGTGACAAGTTGATCGATTTACCAGAGTCCCCTGCATTTTCGGCAGGCATCGTGACGAATGAAACTGTTGTTGTGCACTGGTGTAAAGATTTGCATCGAATGTCGCGCTGTCTTTCGATGCTTTTCAATGACGGAATCATAAACCCTACAGTCGCAAGGCGATTAATCACTATGAATTCTTTGACCAACCGACTCGATCGGTTTGGGGTCAGTTTGCATCCACATGATCGCGAGGTTGTGTTCAAGACGATTGAAAAGTTGGTATCAAAAAAGCTGGAAAATAGTGAAGGAGTTCGAGATTCAGATATTGATGCTCTATTATTGAAACCTGTCGCAACATTGAGATTGTCTGCTATAGGACTGTCCGATAGATTTTGCGGTGAAATGGATGGGATTCTTGAACAACTTTCAAATTATGCGAATCGCGGAGGTGTACCAATTAAATTGGGGTGGCGAATTGTAGATCGCTATATTTTAGAGCACTTAGTTGCAGTTCAGGCAAATCGATTTGGGTATATCTTGAGTTTCAACCAAAAACATCTGGCTGTTAAACGCATGTTGGATGTGCTAAAAGCGGGCTCATCGTTGGAGACTTTCTTTGATACAATTTTAATAAAAACAGCGCATGTTAAATTGCCATGATTCAAAGATAATTTAATAATATTGATACATGCTCATTTGAAAAAAAAACCTATTTCTGTCACAAAAGATTTGCGTTTCCCACTTTTTCTTTTTCATCAGAAGTTAACACAAATGGCTGCCGCACCCAAACAGAAGGATTCTTTCTACGTTGCGCTGGCGAAGGACTTTGCTGCCGGTGGTGTTTCTGGTGCTGTTTCCAAGACAATTACTGCGCCGATTGAGCGTGTCAAGCTTGTTATCCAGACCCAAGATGCTAACCCAAAGGTCCTTTTTCCTTCCTTTTTTTCTTCTCTTTAGCACCCGTTAGCACCACGGGACTTACTAAGAAATACAATCGATTTTTGCAACAGATTATCTCTGGCGAAGTTCCCCGATACACTGGTATCGGCAACGCTTTTACCCGTATCGCGGCTGAACAAGGAATCGCCGCTTTCTGGCGTGGTAACTTCACCAACTGTGTGCGATACTTCCCGACCCAGGCTATCAACTTGGCGTCAAAGGACTTCTTCAAGGGTCTGTTCCCAAAATACAACCCAAAGACCGAATTTTGGCCATTTTTCGGTGCCAACATGGCTTCTGGTGGTGCTGCCGGTGCTTTCTCGCTTTCCTTTGTGTACCCATTGGACTACGCCCGTACCCGTCTTGCTTCTGGTTTGTGATCCTGTTTTTCTCCTCAGCGTAGTTTTCGCCTTTTTTGTCGTATTCTTGTCCAATTTGTGTCTCTCATTTCTGACGTCATTGACATTTATCAGACGTTGGTTCTGGAAAACGCCAATTCACTGGTCTTGGCGACTGCCTCATTAAGACGGCCCGTGGACCAAAAGGACTCTTAGGATTGTACCAAGGATTCGGAATCTCTGTCGCTGGTATCATTCCATACCGTGGAGTCCAGTTTGGTTTGAATGACACCATCAAGGGCCTGAACCCGTGGGACAAGGACACCACGTTCATCGGAATTGCATCCAAATGGGCCGGTGCTCAGTTTTCCGTCATCATGTCCGGTTATGTTACTTACCCCTTTGACACCATCCGTCGTCGTTTGCAGATGGAAGCTGAGAAGCCTGTCGACCAACGTATCTACAAGGGTGCTATCCACTGCTTTAACAAAATTATTAAAGACGAAGGTGCTAAGGCTCTCTTCAAAGGTGCTGGTGCAAACATTCTTAGAGGGACTGGTGCGGCGCTTGTGCTCGTTCTCTACGGTGAAATCCAGGCTTACTTGAGAGCCTAAAAATTCGAACAAATTCTTCGACAAAACACTGTTTGTTGAAAAATCTCTTTTTTTTTTTTTGATCGCATGTTGGTTTTTGTTGTTGTTCCGGTTTACGAAAGATGAACGAAAGAGTTTTCGATTCTTGATAATTTGCGCCGTAAATGGTTGCGGTTTTTCATTTGACATCACAAAATTTGTAACTTTGCCAAGTGTGATGTCAATCAAAAAAAATCTCCCTAAACACGTTTTTTGCACTGGTTGCCCAAATTAGATCTATTACAGATTCTCTCGTCCTATCTGCCGCTGTGCGTTATATTTATGTTCATCCGATTATCGGCACGGCTTTTGTTTAAAACCTGACTGAATGATAGTTTTGTCATCCATCCGTATTAATGAAAATTAGATGGCTTTTTTCGATCCGGATTCTGAACTGATGATCTGTTCTGAATAATTGAGAGATGATCGGCAAATCAGGAATTAAACGCCCAAAGATTGCTTTCTCCGCGTTGCTCCACTATTTTGTTTCGGAGCTCATGCTTCGAACCAAAAATCCGGCGCGAAATATCATCAGACTTATTCTTCAAACTACGGAATATATCGGTGAGTTAATTTTTGAGACTATTTATTAAATGGTTGGGAATGTGATTTGATCATTGTCCAATCGCCAATGTTCGTGCATTTCAATTTTTTGTGGCTACAAATTTTTACAATAAATATTGTCGGACTAAATTATTCTATTGTATTAAAACTCGTGTAACTTCTGAATTCATCAGTTTTCTATCGAAGTAATCGAGCTCTACCTTTGTTAGCTGAAGAAATACGCAAAATTACTGTTTCCCTAGTTAAATAAGGGATTCAGAAGACGTAAAAGAGTTTATCATTAAATTTCAGTAAAACTCCACGAGAATACAAACCGATTTTTCTTCTCTCAGACGGCAATGTATTAATTATTGGAGTTTTGCGCAAAGGAAAATTTTCCGACCACAAAGACTTTTCTCTTTTTTTTTTTTTTTTTGTTCAAGAGAAACATTAAAAAATGGCCGCCGTACCAAAACAAAAGGATTCTTTCTACGTTGCGCTCGCCAAGGACTTTGCCGCCGGTGGTGTTTCCGGCGCTGTTTCTAAGACTCTCACTGCGCCGATCGAGCGTGTCAAACTCGTTATCCAGACCCAGGATGCCAACCCAAAGGTTCGTTTCTTAATTACCACCACCACTTTGTTTTTAAAGAAAGTTTTTACTAATCGCATGGCCCTTTATTTTTAAACATAAAACACCAGATCATCTCCGGTGAAGTTCCTAGATACACTGGTATTGGCAACGCTTTTTCCCGTATCGCTTCAGAACAAGGTGTCGCCGCTTTTTGGCGTGGAAATTTTACCAACTGCGTAAGATACTTCCCAACCCAGGCCATCAACTTGGCGTCAAAAGACTTCTTCAAGGGTCTGTTTCCCAAATATAGCCCAAAGACTGAGTTTTGGCAATTTTTCGGTGCAAACATGGCTTCTGGTGGTGCTGCCGGTGCTTTCTCGCTTGCGTTTGTTTATCCACTTGATTATGCTCGTACTCGTCTTGCTTCTGGTATGTTTTAGGCAGATGGCTCCCTTCAAATTTTTCGTTAAATTGTTTTCTGACAAATTTGAACCAATAATATTAATTTCAGACGTTGGTTCTGGAAAGCGTCAATTCTCAGGCCTTGGTGACTGTCTCGTAAAAACTGCTCAAGGACCAAAAGGGGTTCTTTCGCTGTACCAAGGATTCGGAATCTCTGTCGCTGGTATTATTCCGTACCGTGGAGTTCAGTTTGGTTTGAACGACACCATCAAGGGCCTGAACCCGTGGGACAAAGACACTACATTCGTTGGAATCGCGTCCAAATGGGCCGGCGCTCAGTTTTCCGTTATCATGTCCGGTTATGTTACTTACCCCTTTGACACTGTCCGTCGTCGTCTCCAGATGCAAGCTGAGAAACCGGAGAGCGAACGTATCTACAAGGGTGCAATCCACTGCTTCAACAAGATTGTTAAGGATGAAGGATCCAAGGCACTCTTCAAGGGTGCTGGTGCTAACATTTTGAGAGGAACTGGTGCCGCTCTTGTGCTCGTCTTGTACGGAGAAATCTCTACTTACTTGAAGAACAACTAAACAGACACTATTTAATAAAAAAATTTTCCTTTTCTTTTCTTGCTTGTGCATTTGCTTTACGGTGTACTTTCAAAAAAAAATTGATTGTGAGCCTTTCACGAGATATCTAATTTCTGAGTTTTCAATTTCCTTGAAATGGCAATAGTGTACAAACTGATATTACGGCCTAAAATCAAGACTTCCAAAATGCGAAGTTGCTTGCTGCTCTTGTGAAAGGAGATATATTTAACGAGATGGTACAAGGAATCTGGAATATCACCCTGCCAAACATTTGGATAAGAATGGCAAATATAGACTTGACAAAAGTGAAGTTACAGTAGAAAGTTTGGTCGTTTTGTCAAATTGAGTAAAGGGAACAGCAGATACTTGTATGGTGCAAGTGAGTGTCTTTCCTTTCCTACCCTTACTCTTAAAATAAAACAGGGATCCAAGAACGCATGCCAAAGCACTCCAACAGATTCTTTAAACCCTAAAAACAAAAACGATAAAGTAAAGTACATTGTCTATTAGTACTCATTGTTTTGTATTTTGTAAAAGGGAAAAATTCAACTGCAAAGTTTTGACATTCCCTGGAAATCATGGGGCCAAACAAAGCTCATATTACCAACATAACCAATTGTGTCTAACCCATCTGCATTATGCTGCAGAGTACTTCATTTGGCATGACTTTGCAAACTATTTAGTGTAATCTACACTGCATCAGTAAATGGAGTCAGCCATTGCTTGTGAACATTTGGAGTAGTTCCTTTTGATGAGGTGGCAAAATGGAAAGGGAGTTTGTGGCAGCTGTATGAATCGGCTGAAATTGCAGACAATCTCTTGGAGAATACTGATCACCTTGACAAGAAGACATGCTGAACATTCAAGTGATTGCAAAAAATCTGAATGGTATTATATTTATTTTGACATTGCTCAGGCAATTTTTAGGAATGTGCGTATCTGCCACTGAACAGAGTTCTACTCATGTGGCTCCAACCAGTCAGATTGTATTACAAGATGGCAGCCTTACAGTTATATATATTGACATATTTTGTATGGTGGGCATGAAATATTGAACTTTTTCGGTGTTTCACCACCATCCTTTTATGATTATTTAAATACTCTATACTGAGTTGTAGATATCGGAAGCAATAACTCCTGGGTGGAGAACATACACAGAGATGCAAATACCTTGAGAATCTACAAAGCTTGAAGATTAAAAGTACTTGAAAAAGCTTACAATGGTTGTACGCTGCCAAATCTAGTGAACCTCCAGGCAACTGTCAATTTGATTTGCCCCTGGTTCAGTGTTCTTTTGAACCAAGGAAAAAAAAATGAAAACATTGAAAATTCTGACAGATCCAGGAGCATTATTCACAGAAGCTACAGTTTTTTTTTCAAACATTCTAAAATTAAATTAGTCAACAAAAAATGTGACAAATAATTCTGTTTGACAGGGTCAAATAGTATTGGATATATACGTAAATATTTAAATGTTATCATACCAGGTCAAACAAAAGCTCAAACTCATTTGCAGAGAATCAGAAAAACAAAGTAAATAGTTAAAGAAACAGCATAACAAGTGAAAATAGATGAAATAATGATAAAGGATACTATAAAATTAAAATGAGGTCTTGGCCATCATTGATTATTGTGTTATTGTTGTTGCTTGAAGAATTTTCAAGAGCAGAATTTGAAATTTTGAAAAATGTAGATAAGTACTTGGTTTGTCACCATAATACTTATTCTGATACACTTGGCTCCAAGTGCATATGCTATGACAAACAAAGAGTTGTAGGCTTTTATGTCATTAAGTCTTTCTTGACTCACTTTTGAAGTTCTAGTGTATGTGAGCAAAGCTTGAGGATGAGATTTGGGAGAAGGCATTGGATTTCTTTTATGTCATGATTTTCTGTAATGAATAAAATAATAATTTTAACTAAAAATCTTAGTTCTTGTTGCAATTTCAGTTTGTAATTGTATATGGTAAGGATTTTCGTTAGAATTCTTTTTTTTTATTCTAGATTTCCAGTGAATTCATCTTTCAAAACAGCTTGAACATTTTTAAACTTTAACAGTTCTCGTGCCCTTTAATATTGAAATAGTAAAAGTCACAATATGGACTTTAACAATCATACCAGGTGCATGTTTTTGATCAAAAGTCAACAAAATTTCTTTGAACTTTTGAACAAAATAAATCCACTGCATTTTAATGAAATCTAGTTTTACTGAAGGTATATTAGACTGATAAATTTCTACGGTGTAATTGCTTGTACTGTTCAATAACTTGTGTGCAAACTCGCCTCTGCAGCCATTTTGCATTTACTATTGAAAAACAATCAAGTTGATTCATCAGTAAATCAAAGCAGATCATTGTATCTGGTAAGTTAAAATGGCCGTTTGCAGATTGTCATAATTTTTGTTGAATCAAAAATCAGTCTATTGGGTACTTTATGATGATTGCAAAATTGCCATCATGTAATATGTACACTTAATTTAATACTCAGACAGTGAACTCGCTATTGTTTCTGGATGATATGGTCACAGATTTAGAAAATTTTTGATGAAATTTCCGAGTCACTTGTAATACCATTAATTATTTATTTTTTTGTTTTTCTCGGCACAATACAAGTATGATTGAGAAT
>JADGJH010001010.1:0-10550 GCA_027596945.1 Physocladia obscura
TGACCTGGCTTTGAGCCAATGACCAAGCTTTTGCTTGATGATCTTGCAAATTGCAATGAGGGAGGACAGGAAGAACCCAACATTTCTGTTTTCTTATTCCATTTTTCAGTACCTTGAAGAGCCAGTTTTTGAATAAGCATGGCATTTGACCTATGTGTAGTTTGATTTTTGTCTTTTCATTTGCTGCTATTTGTTCAACAGGTTTGCACAGTGACAGTTCCCCAAATACAGTGCATGGATGTTGAGCTACTTCTTCCCATCTGCCTTTTGTTTGGCCACATGGGGCATTGAATGTTCATGTTGTTATCATTTCCTTCTGTAGATGGATATCACTTGCAAGCTTGAAACAAAGAGCTGGCTTACATCTGGGTTCTCTTGAAGCTTCTGTGTTGTTGTATGCAGTCATAACTGGAGCACTGCTGCTTGATATTTCAGCTGGATTTTTTCAGTTTCAAGTGGCTCCTGCTGTGTTTAGAAGTGTTTTTCTTGTGAGGATTTCTCACAAACAATTTGTTTCATCAATTTTCTTTGTGAAGAATTTCAAAAATCATCTTTCAAAGAATTGTTGCCTGCAAAATCACTCTGTTGTCTAAACTATGAATTTATTCTAAATTTTTGTAATTTTTTATAAAATTCTTAACTCATTTTAAATGAAAAAAAAAAGAAGTTACAAACAGGGCATGGGAATAATTATTCATAACAACACCTCTCAAATTTTTCAAAACTCATTATTATTTGTCATTAGAATTCAGTGAATTACTTGATCCAAGTGGCACTTGTAAAAGATATTACCAGAAATGGCATTGCAAACTGGACTATTCTCAACAAGTACTTTACTGATTATGTTGCAATGGGATAATTTGCATCAAGTTCACAGGAAGTTATTCCTCTGAACAATGATAATGTGGATAGCAATTCTGACAATATCCATTTCTTGGAAAGTCAAACTCAGTTGCAGCCCACTTCTTCTGGAAATAGTGCCACCAACACCACAACTGTGATGTCTTCTATCAACATTGTGACATCCTCTGTGAAATTCTCTGCCAGTCCCTCATTATTCTCCACAACTCCTGATTTAGCAATTCCTTCTCCAGTTCTCAAGAAACAGCCAACATATTATTTTTTTTGGCTTGGGAGAAGTGAATGCACAAGGCCAAGAATCAAAGGTAAGTATCTATGGCAAGGGAACCTTTTTTATTGTTTCGACAAAATGCACAAAAGCACGACGCAGAGAATGAGTGGGGATAACAGCAAACAAAAAAAAACCAAAAAAAAAAGTAAGAATCAATAAAGTGATCACGGAGCGGCAGAAGCAGCGGCAACAGTCTCAGCCTCCGCCTCCTTTGCGGAAATATGGGCACCGGCCTTAATCTTTTCAATCACGGGTTTTGTAATGGCATTCAGTTGGTCAATAACCGAGTGGACCTGGGGAATGGCCTTGACGTACTCGACGGAGCCGTTGACCCTGCTAACAATCAGGCCAGTTGTCTGGTTGACCTTGTCGACGGTCTGCTCGAAGCCCTCGGTGACAATCTCGAGGGTGCGCTCGCTGGTGTGGATCACGTAGGCCGGCACGTATTCCTTGATGGCCGCGCTCGGATCATGCGCGGCGGCCTCGACTTTTGCCACCGTGTCGTTGACGAACGTGAGCACGGGACCCGGCGTGTAGGCTGTAATAGTCGTGGTTGCAGATGTGTACGCCCACGAGGTGTATTTGGTGGCCTCGGCCGACGCCTAACCGTTGAGTCCGTTGCCGAGTATTAGTTTCGACAGTAAGGTGACATATAGGAAAGTACCTGCGCCGTCAAATCCCGCGCTTGCGTCTGCAGCTCGCCGGCTTTCGCCACCAGCGTGTCCTTGACCGACGTGGCGTACGCAACCGCAGTCTCGCCATGGGATGTGACTGTTGAGGCCAACTGCGCCGCCGCGTCTTTGGCCGTCTGCGGAATGTAAGGGTCGGCCGCCTATTCAAATGAGGCTGGTATTAAGGGGCCTATGACCAATTGCGATCCCTTCTCGTCCCTTCCGCTCCCTTCCCATCAACACAAAATCAAACAATTAATTCACTCACCACTGCAAGATTGTTGACATGTGTTGTCACAGTTTCGATTGCCTTGTCAACAGTGCTCATGTTTGTTTCTGGGGTGTTTTTTTTCAATCTTTTCCCAATTCAATTTCCATTCTCCCCTTAGACTGTCTGTCACATGGGTTAATCAATCCCCAACTCCCTGAGAAATGAACATCTGAAACATTGCGACAACTTTGCTGTTATTTTTTTTTGTCATTCAAAAAGAATACACTTAAAGATGAAATTTAGGCCAACTTGTATTGCAATAACCGAGCACACACGAATCCAACCAAAATTCAACATCCAATGAACCGAATAATTCAGATGCGACACAAAAAAAAAAAAATTATCAAGCAAAATGGAAAACAAATTACAGAGGGAGAAAAAAAAAATGAAAAAAAAACAGGGTAACGATAACAATAAAAGATGAAGCTTATTTTGGAACAACAGCAGCCTTGGATAAGGTTGCCGGGGCGGTAGTAGTAACAGCGGTAATTTTTCCAAGCACTGGCGACGAGGCAATCTTGCTAATAACAGGAGCAGCAACCGCATTCAACTTTTCAATAACCAAATGCACTTGCGGAATCGCGGCCACATACTCCACAGATCCGTTCACCTTGCTCACAAGAAAGCCAGTGGTTGCGCTTACAGACTCCTTTGTCAGCTCGATATTGTGGGCAACAATCTCGTAGGTGCGTTCGCCGGTGTGCACGACGAACGCCGGCACGTAGGGCTTGAGGGCGGCAACAGGGTCCCTGGCAGCGCGCGACAGCTCGGCGATCAGCGCGAGGATGGGACTGGGCGTGTAGGCGGAGACGGTGGTGATGGTTGAGTTGAGTGAGTCAGAGGCAGACGCGGAGAGCGACGACAGGCGGCCGGACGCCGACGCCGAGAGCGACGAGGCGTAGGTTTTTGCATACAGCTTCGCGTCGGCCGCCACGCTGACGGCGGCCGGGAAGACGCCGCGCGCAACGACGCGGCCCTTGACGTCGGTCGCGTACTCGGCGGCCGGCGCAACCACGTTCGTCTTGACCACAAGCGGCACAAACGGCGACACCACCGAGTAGCCCGCCGACGCAACCACCGTCGCCGTGTCGAGCGACTTGGAGAGGAGCGTCGGGGCAGCTGTCGTCGTTGTTGATGTTACTGTAGCCATCTGTGTGTTTCTTTTTTGCGTTGTTTGTTCGGTCAAAAAATTTGCGCGTGGGGGATTGAAAAATTGATTCGAGACCTCATGGGTCGTTTTATCTGTATCTTTTTTATCGCTCATTCAGCAAATGAACACACGTGTCACATGGATTCTCCGATAACACACCCACAGCATCACCAACCACTCTAAATTTAAATACTTTCGGCATATTCTACATCCACTCAACTCACTACGCAGCCGATCAATTAATGCTCATACGTTTTTCTTTTGTTTTGCAGTGGCGCTGCTTACTGATGAATTGATCAAAAAAATTGAATGAAGCCCCACTGGTATGACTCATCCTCGATTAAAAACAGTTGATAACAAATAATAATAATAATGTAATAACAATAACAACAACAACAATAATAATAATAATCATGATTGGTTCAACGGTTCGCCAAAATTCAGAGGACAATGTTGCGATTTCAAGTGTGTTGCGGTTGCAACAATGATTATGGAGGTGGTATAGATGGATCGCAAATTTACTTTCACAGACTGGCTGTTGCTAGTGTGAATTCAAAACCTTTAATGATTGGTATGGCTAATAATTCACTGCATTTGCAATAAAAAATGATTTTACTTAATTTCGCTGTTCAGTGAAGTATATCCTCACAAATCCGTTTCCTAAGAGGTAGAACTATTTGGGTTCCATATTTGTTTGCAATTTGTTGCTTTTTAGACGCACTTGTTTCTATATTTCACCATTTTTTTTATTACAAGATAAAAAACTATCTCAAATTTTTGAAAATCCATAAATTTTTTCTGTCGAAAAATTTGATTAACAAATATTCAGCCGCAGTAGCTGCAGAGCTGATTTATTTGACACAAGTGGTGCATTTCAAGCTTCATGACACAGCACCACAATTATTATATTTCAAATATATGTCAACTTTTTGATACTGGAAGATTTGTTTCCAAAATTCTTTTTCTCCAACATGCTGGCCCCAAATAAGAATTGGAAAACTGAGTCATTTTTCCCACGCCAAAACCAAAAATCATCCACCTTATTTCTACTGGAGTTTGCATCTGTCTCAACTTTATCGTAGAAAAACAAGAAAATATTTTAAATTTCTGACTTTTGTTTCTCTAAATAAATATATATATATTTAACCAACTAGTTTCAGTTTTGCTCAAACTTTTCAGCTTCAATTGCTCGAATGACTACTTTTGAACAATCGTAAACTTCCTTGAATGGTTGAGCCATTGGCACACCAGCATTCATTGCACCGACAAATATTCTCATCATAAAGTGGTTGAATGTCGCTCCAAATGTCGCCGAGTAGTATTGATCTGCCACATTGCGGCTATATTTCGCATAATTAGTAGCTGCAGGAACTCTAATTTTGGAATACAATCGAAGAACTGTATCTAAGTCCGTATCATCTGGAAACCGCTTCATCAACTCGGCCAAAACACCAACATCAGCAAGACCTGCTCCAAGTCCAAGTCCAGCATTCGGAACCATTCCATGTGCAGAATCTCCCAGCAAAACAACGCGGCCTTTATGGTAAGTTTTCAAGTCAGGTAAATCGTAAATACTTGCAGGTGCAATACGAAAAGACTTGCGCATCATCTCAACAACATTGCTCGGCAATCCCCATGCATTAATCAAATTACCTAAGCGTGTCGCGTGTTTTGGAAGATCTGAATACGGCCTATATATCCCGTCTTCTTCAGGATCTGGGTCATCAAATGTCATAACTTGAACTGCTGCGAGCTTTTTCGAAACTTTGTATGTGCACACCATTCGTTTTTTCGTTCGGTCAATAAAGAACGCCAAAGTTTGGTCGAGTTTAATGTTATTCGCTTGGAGATCGACAACGCCAATATATCCAATTGTTCCAGTGAATTTGGCTTTACAGCTTTCACCAAATATTTGGCGGCGAGTAACTGAGTGGATTCCGTCAGCTCCGACAACAAGATCTCCATTGACATGAGTTCCATCTTCAAAATAAACATTATAACCCTGATCCGTTTCTTCAATATGTATAGCCTTTTTTCCGGTGACAGTCTTTACGCCAGCTTTGTAAGCAGCTGTTACAAGTATTCTGTGCAGCTGAGCATTAGAGTTAGTGACGGAGTTTGAAAAATCAAGCCCAAAACCTTTGATCTCATGATTTGGCGAGGGGCTTGAAATTCAACTTCTGGTTCAATACGAGCATTCAAATTCTGAGTTTTTAGAACAATCTGCGATCTTCCGTCAATCTTTTGAAAGTGCGTGTAATAACTTGGCGAACTGTAGTCAAAAACTTCTTGAAACAGTCCGAGATCACGGACAACACGGAGAGCATCCGGAGCAAGAAGAACAGAACCTTATTTTCATTCATGATATTTCATTGTGAGCTTTCCAACATATAGAATATAAAAAAGAGAACAGTCAAAGACAGAAACCTCCAGTCTCGCCAAAATCGACTGCAGTGGATTCATCGTTTGTATTCTGTTGAGCCTCGGGTAAATTAACTTGATCATAGACAGTGCAGTCATGGTCTGTTCTCTGAAGAGCAATAGCTGCTGCTGTGCCAACCAAACCGCTGCCGATAACAAGAACTTTCATGGAAACAGGTTAAATTAACTAAAATTTTTCTGCAATTTTTTTTATGACAGCAGAAACAGGAGTTAAAACAAAATATTTGCCTCTCAGAAAAGCTGTATCCTGAGATTGATTTAGTATTATCGTTCTCAATCGAAAAAAGCATTTGATACAACTTCATACCACTCTCCTAAAACAATGAAATTATGACCGCAAATGACTCACTTGTGGACAACAAGAAAAAATTGTTTTTAAATCCTAGAACGGAATTTGGATATCACAACTTTGATGGCAGTTGAAGTCATAACGTTTAATTTATTACATTGTCATTTGTTCATTTTCTGTGGTTGAACACAAGTTGTGGCAACAACGAGTTCGGAATACCCAGTTTAAAAATGTTTGACAACTGTAATTTTGACAGCTCTATTGACATGGACTGCGGCAGTTTCCTTCACCAAAAACAAAGCGAACAGAGAGTCCAGGAACTGATAGAGAGAAAAATACCGTTTGTAACGATATTCACCAAGCTTTTCTATTTTCTATTTAGATCATTCCAAAACTATTTTTTGATGGTGATCGAATGGCGAAATTTTTTCATGGATGGATTGTGGATTGGAGGGTTGACAAAAAGAAAAAAAAATCTCCTTCGAAAATCAAATGCAACGACCTTCATCATATGAACAAAACGAAGGAAACGCGCTTCAGGTGCGATCGCGAAACAGAGCTAGCCGCGCGAGCAGCACGCATTCAGATCAAACCCAAAGCCACAGTCTTGTGATTCCCGTGCCGTTGGGATCTTCATCTGGTGCTGTGGCGACTTCATCAGGCAACAACCGGATTGCCGACTCCGAGTACCAGCCTCCGCAAAGTGTCAGTATTTCTGGCGATCGCAAGTGAGTACTGTTTTTTGTGTTTTGGCAAAGCGTATTACTAACTGTTTTCCAATCAATTTATGTCCAATCCTTTCCCTTCATATTTCGTCTCATCAAACAGAGATAAGGAACACCGCTTGTCGGTTGGTGGCATTCTCAAAAACTCGAACGCAAGCAAACACGCTTCGGCACTCGATGCCGTTGGGGAAACCGCGTCATCAACCTCATCTTCAGAGATAGCGCTTAAGCTAAATGCTGCACCCATGCACCGTTCATCCACATTCACCGCATCTGTAAATACACTTGGTAACTCAATCGCAGTTTCAGGTTCCGCTTTTAGTGGCGTGCGGCGCTCGGTGGCTATACAGATTCCTGGTGCAAATTCGGCGAATGTGCCGGATGCAATTTCTGCCGGCGTTACACAGTATGCCAATCCACCAGCAACTTTTCAGTCGCAGCAGCACCGGCTTTCAATGTCCGTGCATACGCGTTCAATGACAAATACGTCTGGTGTCAATGTTTTAACACCTGCGCCAAACCATTTTTACCAGCAGCAACAACAAATGCTCAACTCAAACTACAGACAAACTGAGCCACAAATCCCTTCGTCTCCTGTTATTCCTGTTACTCTAATTACACCTCCGAAACAACAGCAACATGAGTATCAACAGCCACAGCCGCAGCCACAACAGCAGTTTCAGCCAACTCCTGCACCAACTCCACTCCTTGCACCTACTCCAACAACACCTGCGCCAACACCGACACCTTTAACACCGATTCCCTATCAAACTTCACCAAGCCCGCCATTGCTTAAACTCCCACTTACGCCTGAAATCACAGTCCAATACTACAGAAAACTGCTTACACCTTACGAAGTGGAGGAAATATTTCAATATCCTCACATTTATTTTGCAGGCGCCATGGGTGTTGAGAAAATCGGCTCTTCGCGGAGAAAATCTGGAGCTATTGGCACTGCTCATCCAGAAAATTTAACGAAAGAGGATATCAACGGAATTTTTAATAATGGTTTGAAGAAAAGAAAAAAGAAAGAAATAAGCAAAGCGAGCTTCGTGGAACCTTTTTTTGTTTTCTATTTTCAAGTATTTTCGATTTATCATCAAATTTTTTTTTTAGGATATGATGATTCACGTGGTGACTATTATTACACTAGTCATGATCACATTGGATACCGATATGAATGCATTTCGATACTGGGGAAAGGATCTTTTGGGCAAGCCCTTAAATGTTTTGATCACAAAACAAAAACAATTGTGGCTCTTAAAATCATCAGAAACAAAAAACGATTCGAAAAGCCGGGTATTGTCGAAGTGAAAGTGTTGGATCGATTGAGAAAAGAGGTTCTCTTTCTGTCTCTTTTTGTTTATTGATAACTAAAAATAATTTTTATTGTGATAGGATGCTGACCAATCACATAATTTAGTACACATGCAAGACAGCTTTTATTTCAGAGGCCATTTGTGCATTACTTTCGAACTCCTCGGAATTAATTTGTATGAATGGGTTAAATCTGGCGGTTTCCGTGGCATTCACATGGGCGTTTTGAAAGTTTTTACTGTTCAGATTTTGGAATGCTTAAAATTACTTCATAGAATCAAAACTATTCATTGTGATCTGAAACCAGAAGTGCGTTTTGAACTCCTTGTTTTTCCTTTTAATGAACTTACTCTTTACTGTCAGAATATTTTACTTTGCGATCCACGTTTCCTTCAACCTCAAAAATGCGACCTCATACCGTCATCATCAACGGGCCTTCCCCGCTCATTCATTGATCCCGATTTCAATCCCAGTAATCCACTCTACGATATCAAAGTTATTGATTTTGGCTCGGCATGTTACGAACACGAAAAAATATACACATATGTTCAAACGCGATTCTATCGATCGCCAGAAGTAACTCTTGGAATTTCTTATACTGTGGCCGTTGACATGTGGTCTCTTGGATGCATTCTGGCGGAACTTTTGACCGGCTACCCACTATTTCCTGGCGAAAATGAACAAGATCATCTTGCATGTGTTATGGAAATTAAAGGTGCTCCTCCCGAATACATTATTGACCGTGGATCGCGACGCAAACTTTTCTTTGATGGTTACCAGCCGCGGATATTCATCAACAACAAAGGAAAAAAGCGCCGACCGGCCACCAAAAGCCTTTCGCAAATATTGCGGACGACTGATGTGCTTTTTCTTGATTTTATTGAGCGTTGCTTGCATTGGGATCATAAACTACGAATGAAACCAGAAGAAGCGATAAAACACGAATGGATTACTGGTATTTCACCTAAAGCAGTAACGATTTCGCCAAATACATCTAGCGCAAAGGTTTCAATTCCGTCCACCGGAAAATACAGTTTCGGAGACCTCATGACCAGCGCAACAAACTCAGTTGTCAACACACGTCGCGAACTATCTCTTTCAATCAATCAGCCAGCAAATCCTGCGGCAGCTGAAGGAAAGCAGAAGAAAACGCAATCTGTGGCGGTTTCTGAAGTGGCAGCTACTACAGAATCTGGAGAATTCAGTTATTGGAAAGCAGGTTTTTCAAGCTGGAGAAAGTCTATTTCAGGAACATCATCGTCAAGTAAACATGTCGATAACAAAGACGCAGAACCAAATATCAAACGTGACAATCAGCCACTTCCATCCATCCCAGCTGCAACTGTTCAGTCTATGAAGCGTGTGAATAGCATTCATGCTGCATATTATAAACCTCACCAGCAACAGCAGGAACAAGGGTTTGCCCAACAACAAACACAAGCATCTATGCAAAACTCTTCAGCGGCAGAAACTCTTGACGGAGTCACAGACGGTGTATTTGATAAACGGGAAGAACAACAGAAGCTTGAAGGAAAAAGACAGTTAGCACAACAAGTTAGTGAAACGCGTGGCGGTGTTTTGTTTGAGAAAGGGAACGTCGATGTGTCAGGCGAAGAAGCTCCTGTAATAAGGACTGCATCTGACTTGTCGAAAAAGAGTGTTGGAGGAGGTGGACCGTCGAGTTTTACGAAGACAGGGTCATTTTCGTCGGGCATTGAAAAGCTTGTTAGATCTTTTTCACAGAAGAAGGTTTGTATATGTGCTTTTTTTTCTTTTCTTTTCCTTTTTTTTCTGATTATGGAATAATTTTTTAGAGCCAGACTCCCAAATGGAAATAGACATTCTTGGACGTCTGCTGGGCATTTCTATTATCTCTATTGTTTTTGTTTTTTTGTTCGTGAAAAATTAGAGAACGTAAGTCATTGAAATTTGATTTTGTCCTTAGTTTGAATTTTTAAAATATAAAAAACTAAGTCAAGATCAATAATTTTTTTTGGCTTTATAACAATTTTTTAGCTATCAGAGTTTTAATCAGATTTTGACTGTGTGGCATAACGAATCAAAATATGAAACTAGACCCATTTCAATATAGTTTTAGGAAAAGTATTATTAGATATCGATGGAATTTACACCTTAAAATCAGAAGTCGATAATATAGTATAAATTACTCGCAAGTATGTAACTGAATCTGTGAGTATTGATCGTCAAAACGTTGAAGTTTGGAAAAATGCTTCCAAGTTGATACATGCAAATGGATCGCTTGCATGTCTTGTCAGTGTAGCGCTTCGGTTGGCATCATTTTAACGGAATGAAAAAAATGTAAAAAATCAAACTGCAGAAAATTTATCATAATTTGATATTTTGTATTGACTTTCATGAACGTCACAGCTGTCACAAATATTAACGCGTCAGAAGAGATTTAAAAATTTGGTGTGCCACCTCCTTCTCAACAGCTTTGTCTCTAAACTTCCACAAATTTGCAAAATCGGCCTGTTTTGACATCTTGACTTCTTCCAGTCTAGGTGATAACAAATTCAATACTAAGTTCAAAAA
>JADGJH010001012.1:0-12512 GCA_027596945.1 Physocladia obscura
CCCCCCCATCAAATATTTCAACCTGTCAACTGGGGCCCCCCCCCATTCCCGCAAAACACCTACCTTTCCAAAAAAAAAAAAAAAAAAAATTCAGGGAAATGATATTGGATAAACATAAAACCTCCAATGGCCGAGCAGCCAGTATAAATAACAATCCTTGACAATTCTTCATAATGGATTTTAAAAACTCCATTGACTGCGAATCACACCATTGAATATTGTCGACCACAAGTGAAATTCGTATTCCAGAGTCTGTAAACCCATTGAATATGCGTGCCATTACGAGAGATAATGAAGATATTGAAAGGCACATATGTCCAGCTGTCTCTGTACCAAGAAGTAAACTTAACCCTCTAGCATTAGTTTCATCGATATTCAAAATTGAACAAATTTTGCTTAATGCAGTTCCAGACAATGAAGTTGACATATTGCTTGCCTGCGAAAACTTTCTTGGCGTTGGGTCAGTTTGCATCATTCCAGATGTTGATTTTCGGTGAAATTTGCCCAGCCGCAAAAAAAACCATTGATTACTCAAGACTTGATTGAGAAGATCTTTCAATATTTGTCCCCATACAAATAAATGATGATCTTTTTTATGCTCTTGCGCGACTCCTCTGCATATCAGCTCAGCCTCTTCAATTTGTTGCTCAAGCCATTTTATAATCTGAGTTTTTCCAATTCCACTTTGCCCAACTATCACCACAGCGTTTGATTTTACTGAAGTACTGATTGCAGCTGTTCCCCATTGAGTTAGACAAGCCTGAAGTATGGCATTTTTTCGTTCTTCGTTATCTGGCGGTGTACGCCATTTTATCAACAGTTTCAATAACGTCTCTTTTTCTTCCTCGCGTCCGCAAAGAACAACCGCGTTTTCAATAATTTTTTTCTTTTTTGGGCCGGAAGGTGAAAATATCTTGACTGGATCAGGGACACCTTTGGAAAGAAAAACAAAAAGGAGTTAGTCGTTTTTTTATTTTTATTTTTATTTTTAACCTTTTAAAATAACCTCAGGGAAATTTGATTCATATTCGAACTCTAAAACGGTATTTCGATAAGTGTCTAAATCGCAGAGAATTACACCTTTGCATAAATCGAGGCTCATTAGCCTTGCAGCATTATTAACGACGACGCCGAGAACTGTCTTTTATTGCAATAGAGTGAGTGAAAAAAACAAAATTACCCAGAGAGGTTGAGTATACCGCATCGCATCTTGCTGAATTTCCCACAATTCCAGAAAATACTGTGCCGGACGTTACTCCTATTGCAAAATTTTCATTAACAATGGAACGAAGCTTAGATGCTATCTGGCATGCTGCTGAAACTGCCAGATTATATTCTCCTTTTTCATGAGCTTGCCCCTCTAGCCCCCAAATAAGTAAAGCTGTCAGTGCTTTGTCGTCTGAAATAAAAATTTAATGGTTCTTCGTTGGGTCGGGAAAAAACAAACAACTAGTACCACAGTTGAATTGCCGAAGGCACCCTCCATGAACTTGCGTTGTCGACACGATTACTTCCATGCTTGACTGAAGTATTTTTAAATTTTCAGGTATCAAAACTGTCTGTGCATCAAATCCTTTAAATTTAATAAATAGAATTGATACGAATCGGAGCTGGTCTGTCATATGAAATGCTTCGTAATTGCGATTCACCGTTTTCGCTAAACATTCATCTAAATAGGAATCGAATATTTGTTGAACCGCTCTATTTGGTATTAGTGGACTAACTGCCAAAGCATCTCGTTTTTGAGGCACTGATAAATTGCTTTCTAATTTTAAAATCGAGTGGTTGGATTTTGTAATAATCTCCAAAGCCTTTATCTGGTATTCATGCAAACTATCGCTGTCTCGAATCACGAAATACGATGTGTTCAACTTGTCAGAGGTGGGAATTCGATTTATATTCTTTTGAAGCTCAGTCTGAACTAAACGGTTGAATTCACTCCCAAAAACCAAATCGCCGCTGATACCTAGTCCCAAACAGTCACCACTTTCTGCCAAAGCTTTTCCAGCGACGAAATATTCAACACGGCCTTGGTTTGGTTTTGTTGAAGATCTTCTATCGAGACCGTTGAATTTGCTCAGTTTCAACCCTGACCACAAGCTTGGACGTGACCCAATATGAATATGTGCGATTTCACCCGTCCCAAGCCCAATATGAATTTTAAGTGATTGCTGAATATGGATTTCTGGAACACTGATAGCGTAAGTTTTAAACGCGTCAAGTAATTCAAGGCAACAAAGAAGTGCATTTATGCAAAGTAGTTTACGATGTTCATTTTCTGGAATATTGACAAATCCCTCCATCGTCCTATCAAAAATGTAAGTGAATCAAGACGAAATATAAATTCGAATTACCAGCAGCTAAAACCACACCAATATTTTGAAACGCGTTTTAGTATTTTTTATTTCTTTTAAAACTCGTGGAAAAAAATAGCGCACCTGATGACAGCATCTCCCGCAAACTTGATCACAGATCCTCCAAATTTATGAACGCTTGCGATAATTTTTTCCATCGGTGGATTTATCAGTTCTTTGATTTTTGCACCGCTGGCGCTTCCGAGCTTTGCTTCCAAATCACTTGACAGCTTTGAATATCCAGAAATATCAATTATTGCAGCCAATCCGAAGTTTTCCTTTACAGCTCGAGGTATTTTCAGTATACTTGGCACGCTTTCGCTTTGGTCAAGAAGAATATTTCGGATGTGTTGAGGCAGAAGAGATTTTGGATTCATCTTGTATAAAATGATAACAATGATCACACACAATTTTCACAAAAACTGTTGATGATTTCGCTAAATTTTCTTTAATGATTTTTTTGCGAAGTAAATGCTGTACCTTTTTAAACCATTTTTATTACTCTTTTTTGAAGTTCTAATTTAAATGAAACATGTACGATGAAAAGCTTTGTCACAAAAAAGAATTGTAAATGTTGCAACAAATTATGCTGCACAGGCAAGCTAATGAAGGAGCCCGCATTCACTGTTTATATGGTCATTTCTTTCAAAGAATAAATATGACAAAGCTAGCAACCATCTATGGTAAGTCTGTATCTACCATCCACAGATGGGTCACTGGATACAGGAATGGTGTTGATGTTTCAAGAGCAACCTGCAAGTAAGAAAAGGCATTCAAAGAAGATTGCCAATTTTTATTGTCGCTAGCCAACGGTTTTCTTGGAAAAATGGGCTTGATTGCTCATTATGATGATTCAAAAAGAAATGGCATTTCATTTCAACTCGAGGGCAATACTTCAAAGTCCTTGGTTAAAAATCATTGCAATAAGCGGACTCATATGGGATCTTGTGTATCCAACCCTGCTACGGTAGCAACACCGTTTCTTTTGCCCTGCGAACTCCCATCAAACACAAGGGGAAACACGTTTCTGTCTGGTCGCTTAAATTTTCTTTAACCAACCACTTCTATGTGAATTTTCTTCGTGCAATTTGGTTTTATGTCTTAACACAACACAATCATCAATTTTTTGTCGCTTGCTCTGGCCTTCAGCTGGATTCGCTGTTAAAACTATTTGCTTTGAATACTATGACAAAATGACTTTCCTTGTTGGCGGTCTGTGACGACGGTAATGATGGAAAGTAAGTTGGGTTGGGAAACTTTGAAAGTCTTTGATGTTTTGCGCGGCCAGGTATACACTGTAAAACGACTTTTGTTCAGTATGGACGATTAAAGTGCGGAAGCGGAAATTTTCGTATTTGGACAATAAATAAAGTGAATATTTTTGAAATAGTCTAGTTCTTTCCTGATCTATTGTAACGTTTGTCTTCTGCCATCTTTCCAAGCATCAAAACCTTTTTCAAAACCATCGTCTTTTCCATTTTCAAATTCAAAACGATTGCCACAAATATCTGATTTTTCAAGCTCTTCTTTGGACTGAATATGCGATACGCTTCCCTTCCGGTCCCAAGCTTTTGCTTCGCGTAATTCAGCCGTCATATTTAATCTTGTATCCAAATACTTATTAGCAGTTGCAGAAACAACGCTTTGTACATATCCTTCCCACGCAGTGTTGGTTTCTTTTTTATTGGATCGAAAAATTCCAGTTATTGCTCCAAAATTTTCCAAAATATTTCGTTTTGCGTTCATCGTATCCAATTCTGTTTCATTTGCGCTCAAAATTCCAGCCTGTTTGGCGATCCGCAAGACAAGTTTTTTATCATCAAAACCCTCACGTGATTCAACCCACGATCTCATGAACCGGTTTATGAAGATTGTTTCCCAAATCAAACTGAAGATTAAATTTGTCACAGCAAGATATAGAGCTGTTATTCTCTGTCCCCATTGCACACCTTCTCGAATACTGAAAACGTTTTGCATGAAATCAAAGCCTCGCCATTCTTCCCAACTCAATTGCATTAGAGACATGACTCCTGTTACCGCTAAAAACATGATAATGTAAAGTAGGTTTGTATGCATTGGCCTTCGGTGTGGAGATGCGAATATAAATGCCAATGACAATATTGCGTATTGGAAATGTGCAAATAGCCAAACAACCGAGTTCTCCTGGCTTTTTATAAGCAAGTTTGAAATCGTATCAGTTTCAGGGTTAATTCTGTGTAAATTTTTTGGTTATTAATTAATTTTTAACAGATCAAATTTTACGTATAGCATGGGTACGAGACGCTATATGGAGCATCTGGATTTAACGGCATCCAGCTTGAATTTAATCCAGATCTAGCTTGTCTAATGGAACAATACCAATCATCTTCGGAAGTAAGACTGTACAAATTGATGGAGAAAAATGTCGCACAAATAGTAATTTGACCAAGAATACTATATATAACTGGCGCAGAAAACAAATCGTCGGTGGGTCTGCGTGGAGAAAGTGATCTTGCAGAACTGGATCGAAGCATGCAAATGGCCAATCCAAGAACAACAAAGAAGTCATCAAAGAAATATTGATTGTTTGAAAGCCCTGAGCCAAATTGATTCAAAGTAGAGACTGTTGCAAGTTGGATTACAGGATACATAAACATAAACTGTTTTTTTTTTTTTTTTAGCAAAAAACACAAATTAACTAGTTAACATGCCTTAAATACAGTGAAACTGACATCCAGCGAGCATCTACCTTCCCTCAAAAGCTTCAAGGCATCAGCAACTCTCTTTCCTGCAGAAGTAAATGGTGCCACTATTGACGCTTCACTGTCAGACAGGGCAAGTCCCACATGTGCGGCTTTCAAGGCACCGGAATCATTCGCACCATCGCCGCACATCCCAACAAATTTTCCAAGCTTCATCATTCGCTCAATTATCCAAGTTTTTTGATCAGGTTTCATTCGTGCAAAGACAACTCCTTTGAGAACCAACCAATCCAAAAACTTTTCTCCAACAAGATTCTCTTTCGTCATCCAGCCTTCTCGTGTTGCAATCAACATTTCGAGAGCAGCTCCAGTAACAGCGACTTCAGTGCCTGGATCCATTTGAGCCTGTGCCCTCCCGATTTCGTCAAGCGGATATACCTTGAATGATTCCGCAACAGGTTTTTTCATGTCTGGTTCAGATGAATCAGAGTTGAAAGTAGCACTGCGAAATCGGATTTTTGGTACACTTTCGGATATGTGACTTTTCTGCGATTGTGCAAGAGATAGACCAACTGAATCTGAGGAATCACAGGGGTTATTTTCGGTGGCGTTCAATCTCATGTACACTCGTTTTGACCTCGGTTTAGCAAGCCGTAATGATGCCAAAGAATCTATTGATGATGCATGATGCAAGATATTTTGACAGGTATTTTCATCGTGTTGTTCGTTTGTCACATCTTCTGGTGCCAAAAAATCCTGTTTCAGCCTTCTGAAACCGACAATACCATCAAAAACATCTATTATCAAGGCTTGAGAGCATAGGTCCAGTTGTCGTGCCACATTTATTGCCGTCATGGCATTATCTCCGGTTCTAACCAAATATTGGAAGCGATTATTTCACAAACAAAAAAGACTAGGAGCCACAAACATAATCACAGACTTAATGTTGGCGTCAGTTAGCGTTGATACTGTTACTTTACTTTCACTTTTCAAAGGGTTTTGCAGCAAAACAAACCCCAAAAATTTCATGTCGCGTTCAACTTGATCACGTGTCACAGCCGCCAAATCTTGGGCATTTTTAATAACAATGCGATCGCTGAAAGAATTTTCAGCAATTGATTTCGGTGAAATGTTAAGCGAAGAAGATGTTGCCACAGAGGCACGAAAAGATCCTCCCATTTTTGAATCTGTACTCATCATTTTACGCAAGGATATAGATTTTTTCAAGACTGGTGGTTGACAATTTGTACTGTGTGATTTATGCCGATTGCTAACGTCAGATGAGGCCGTCGCAGTTTTTAGCCCTTCCGTATGCGGTGCAGCATCAATATCGTCCAATACTTTCATGGCTAATGCAAGAACGTACCATCCAGTTGATGCATATTTCATGAAAACTGAATGATAATCTGCAGGAATCGTGCTCTTTTTGCACACGTTTCTGATTGTTTCGGGACTTCCTTTAGTAACAACTGTCAGAGCTTCCCAGGGAAGCTGCTTGTTTGTGACTCCAAACGGTGATCGAGAGGATTGCGATGGTTTATATATGACAGAAGTTCGTTGCAATTTCGGATCGAATTCGAATCGTCTCAAAATCAATAGACTCTCTGCGGTTAAATTAGACGAATGTGAAGGACTTGGCGAGAGTGGTGTTGCTCTTACTGGAGATGCAACTATTGTGGACAGTAAAGAAGGTTTCGGAATCGAAAGTGTTAGAAATCCTGGTTTTAGAGTGACCGATAGGTGTGTTGAAGTCTCTAAATTTGTAATGTCGTGATAATCTTCTGGAAATCTTGCACTTGTCGGTGTTTGTGTAACGTGCGATAGAGGCTTAACTACACGTGCAATGACGGGAAAAATATGGCCATTCCAAGTTACAGTTGATTCATCTTGCACGAAAGTAAATTTTGACGCTTCGAAAATTTCCCTATCCACAGAATTACCAGCCAATTCACCATTAATGCAATTCAGTGTATGGCAAGTAGCAATTGCTCTCTCAAAGTCGCCTTCTCCATCGCGACGAAGATTTTCTTTGAAGCCTAGTAACACAGCATCACGGCATCGCTCAATACCTGCCCAAGTGACTTTTGAGGTTGTCAACGTTCCGGTTTTGTCCCAGCAAAATGTATTCACACGGCCAACATAGTTCATTCGTTCCTAAATACACTTTGAGTTGCTCTAATTTATACTACTTGAAACTTACAGGCAAAATGCAAAAGATGTTGCTTTTCTTTAATCTGGATACGGCTTTGGAAATTCCCGCTGTCAATATTAGCGGTAATGCTGGTGGTACTGCTATCGTTATAAGATCAAGTGATGTAATAATCATCCAAACGGTTCCATAACCATCTTTCAGGCTGATTTATCACTTTAAACATGGGAAATAAAACTCAAGGAAAAAAAAAAAAAGAAAAAATTTCATACCCATTCGAAAGTTGATTGCTAGAAGCAAAAACAGCAATAAAGCCCAAAACTCCAATAAATTTGAAGGCATCTCTATAAAATTTAAAATCCTATTTTAAACACAAAATAGGTAAATAAAAAGAAAAAAGATAACAAAAAAAGGAAAGTTACAATTCTTACTAGTTTTTTTGGATGTAAAATTCCCCGAAAAAGTTCTCCTTTGCTTGAATTGAATCCAGTAGCAACGACAACGCCAACAACTTTTTCAATTTCATCTTCGTTGTCAAACAACACAGCATGTAAGCTCGGTTTTGCCTCCATAATATTTGAGCCACAAAACAACATATTTTCTTTACACTTGTCAGCCCCAAAAACCTCATTGCTTCGTTTGCTGTCAAAATATCCTAAACTGGTTTTCACGCCAAGCATGCTTTCGCCAGTCAACGAACTTTCATCAACAACAACGCAATCTCCTTGCACGAGAACAATGTCGGCAGCTACTTTAGCAGGCGCAGTTACAATTACGGCGTCTCCAACCACAAGATGTTGTACGTTTATTGGTGTTGGAACACTTACTGTGCCTGGCCCATTGTTACGGAGGACAGTTACTTCGCCGTCATCTTCTTTGACAAGGTCTCGGAGAGCGCGTTCGTTTTTTTTGGATAGATGGATTTCCCAGATGATAGAAAATATGCTGCCAAGTGCGATTAGATAGGCGTATGCAATGTAACCTTCATAATTCCCTATTGCAGAAAAAAAATTAAAAAATTAAAAAAGCAAAGGAAATTAAAATTAATAAAATAACACATTCTTATAAGTAAAATTCACGAAGACCCTACATATGAAAACCGATGCGGCTTGGAAAACATAAAAGGGATGAGCAACTTTTTCAAAAATCATTGTGTTTATTGGAACGGCTTCGATTTTGATGACGTTTTCCCCGTTTCTGGTCAGTATAGCTTCTGCTTCTTGTTGGCTCAATCCTTTCCTTAAAGAATGAACGAATTCAAAACTGGTTTGCAGTTTTGAGTTTATACGCTATAAATACCATTTATAAATAAAAGAGTCCGAAAGAAAAAGAATAAAAAAACTTACCACAAACGAATTTGAACCTTCCAAGAAAACGTAACGTTGCTTTCTATACTCAAATGCTTTATATTCTTTCATCTTTATGCGACAATCAGATTGTATCCCAGCTCTTGGTATATCAACAGGATGACAATCACTATGAGTCGTTGTCGCTGCCAAATTAAACGCATCCAAAAAACGATCATTCAATTCTTCACAAACTGTCTCGACTTTTATCTCTGACCAACTTCCATCACTTGACAAAACCAGCACATACTCTGCATCCCGAAAATGCCGACACCGAGCACGAACAAGGGTCGATTTTAGCCAGGGAAACTGTGCTGCCACCACTGGCACGATTCCGAACGATAACACGGATATGCAGAGGAATGAAACTGTGCGGACATATGAAAATTGGAGGGCTGTGATGGATGTGTACTCGATTGGTAAATGTAACAGATTGGAAATTTTGTTGTTGTTGCTGGGTAGTTGTTGTTGATTTGAGGATATATCAGTGGTGCTGAAGTATGTAGCCGTATTTTTGTTGTTGTCGGAAAGTGAGGAAGATTTTAGCTGAATAGGAGGTGCCCGGAGATTCTCGATGCTTCCGCGCCGAGAAGTGTTGCGTGAGGTTGTGCGTGAACCTATTTGAGAATTGCAGAGTGAGTTTGGATTGCTGGCTAAGATTCTGTTCTGATTTTGGCTGCTCGACATAGCGTTCCGTTTTTGACTCTGAAAATCCCAATTCTATTTTTTTGTTCTGCAACCTTTGAAGAATAAAGCTGTTTTATTTGCTGACAAACAAGCAAACAAGGAAATAAAGAATAGTAATAAATGGTAAATTCAAAAGTCAAAAATAATAAATGATCATTTTAAAATTTAGTAAAAATGGGTTGAACAGCTGGGTAAAAGGCAGATCATCATGAATAAATTGAATCATATTGGGAGGAGTTTGTTTGATATATATCAGCACGGATGATGAGATGATCACTTTGTCTGGAAGGAAAGATTACAAACGAAACCAAAATGTGCAGGACATATCCGCAAGAAAGAAACGGGGAATGGCAGAGACGTATAATAATACTTTCAAAAACTTGACGGTGATAAAATTCCATGGCCTTGAACACACGGATGATGAGGCGGGGAAAAAATAATATGAGAGAACAAAAAAAAAAAAAAAAAAAAAAAAAAGAAAAAGGAATCGAGAAATCAACAAATGTCGGATTGGAACGCTACAACGCCGTGGCTCAACAAGGGCGACAACGCATGGCAACTGACAACAGCAACTTTTGTTGGGCTGCAGTCTGTTCCGGGCCTGATGGTTTTTTACGCCGGTGTTGTCAAGAAAAAATGGGCTGTTAATTCGGCATTTATGGCTTTTTATGCGTTTGCTGCTGTCATGATATGCTGGGTGAACAAAAGTGTTTAGATATGTTTTTTGTTTTTAGTCACATTTTCTCATTAGGTTTGTTGGGTTTATGAAATGTCGTTTGGCGAACAATGGGTTCCGTTTCTTGGAAAGCCAGGTGCCGTGTCGACACTATCTATTCGGGTATTAAATAATTTAAAAATAAGGGAAAAAAATAAATTTTTATTGTTTAATTTATTTTCGAGCAAACAGGGGGCTTTAAGTCAAGCGCAATTCCCAGCGTCCGGCGCAACAATGGCGTTTCCGATGGCAACAATGGCGTACTTCCAATTTGTGTTTGCCGCAATCACCCTGATTTTGATTGCTGGGTCGTGGTTGGCACGCATGAATTTTATAGCGTGGATGATTTTCGTGCCGTTGTGGCTCACGTTTTCTTACTCGGTGTGTTGTTTCAGTATTTGGGGTGGCGGTTGGTTGGCACAGATGGGAATTCTTGATTTTGCGGGTGGCTATGTTATTCATTTGTCTGCAGGAACAGCCTCATTCGTTGAGTATTTTTTTTATTTCTTTCATGGAAAAATTAACAAATTTTTTTTTTTTGGCTGCGTTTGTCATGCCAGGTCGGAGCTTGGATTATTGGACCGCGTCTGAAACAAGACCGCGAAGACTTTGAGCCCAACAACATCCCGATGATGCTTGTCGGGGCGGGTTTGCTCTGGCTCGGCTGGAACGGGTTCAATGGCGGCGGCCCGTTCAACGCGGGTGCCGACGCGGGGCTGGCGGTGCTCAACACAAACATCGCGACGGTAATGTCGCTGCTCACGTGGACGATTCTGGACGCGATCTTCTTCAAGAAGCCGTCGATCATCGGCGCGTGCCAAGGAATGATCACGGGGCTCGTGGTCATCACGCCCGGCGCCGGGCTTGTCGCCGGGTGGGGCGCGCTCGCGATGGGCGCGCTGTCGGGCTCGATTCCGTGGCTCTCCATGAACATTCTCGGCAAGACAAAGTTGTTCGCGCTGCACGTCGACGACGCGCTCGGCGTCTTCCACACGCACGCCGTCGCCGGCTTCCTCGGCGGCATTCTCACGGGCGTCTTCGCCACCGTCGAAGGCTGCGAGGCGTTCGCGCTCACGAACCCCGGCGGCGCCGTTGCCGGGAATTGGCGGCAGGTGTATTTGCTTTTTGTTGTCGCCGTGAATCTTGTTGTTACGCCTATTATTCTGTATGCGATTGGTCTTGTTGTTCCGTTGCGGATGAGTGAAGAGGATTTGTTGATTGGGGATGCTGCGTCGCATGGAGAGGATGCTTACGCGTTTTATCATGATGGGGCCCATGAAATCGATCTTGCCCGCACTGCCAGTGCCGGTTCTCTTCTCAGGTTGAGTGGTCACGCTCCGCCAGAGATTGCCGCTCTCAAACTTTGAGGAAGATTGTGTTCAAAAAAAAATAAAACTCACCAAAAATTTGCGAATTTGGCGTTATTATTCTGCACAACGATCCCGTAAAATCGTGAATTTTTCAAGCATGCAAATCTGAAACTTAACCAAAGATTCAAACGACAGCATGTGATTGAATAAATTCTGTATAATGAACAAGTTTTTGAAACATATATATTTGGATCAAAATTTCTCATATATAACCACAATTAGATCCACAAGACGGACATCATGTTGTCACCAGTAGTATTTTTGTTCTTATTTTCATAATGACTTACCGATAAATTTCTTTTAAAAATAGACTCCGACGATTGACATCGTTAAATTTATGACTTCATAAACAGCACTCGAAAAAGAGCTCACAAGAAGCTGAAAACTGTCACAAATTCAGTAAAATAATTATTATGGTGTTCATGAAAAATCTTTTTTTTAATACAGACTGTATATTTGTATTCTTTTAACAATAAAAAATATTAAACTCGATATGATTTCAGTATCCCATGTCGGATTCCATACATGAGCTCTTTTCATAGGATATTTAAGTCTGTGACGTCTAAATTCTAAGTAACGGCTTATGAAAAACTCAGGGACATGAGGCGTGCGATTGTCAAGATTTTCTCCTGAAAAATTATTCTCAATCTTTTCTCTTTATTGAACACAAAACACAGAGTTCTAACATCCCACAATAAAGTTACCGCAATTACAGTTCACGCCGACTATGCTTCGTGACTTAAATAATGCGGCAAAAGCAACTCTATATCCAGGAAACGTGGAACGAAAACGCATCCGTGATTCCCCACGTCTCAATACCAACAACATAGGTCAAAATCACCACACACGCTTCAACAGCAATGGTATAATCTATTACCTGCTGTGCAAAGTTTGCGGCAAAAAATCCGTGTCGACGGCGCGCGAATAGCTTCAAGCTCGGTGATTGCAACTTTTCAGCGCCTGTTGGATGCGAGAAGCTTGAGATTTTTTGATGCGAGATTGTTTAGCACAGCAATAATAAAACTTACAGTGTACTTTTTTTTTCCCCCTTTACTCAACGAAATTGAAGCGAGAGAAAAAAAAAAAAAAAAAAATGATATTAAATTTTTTCCATTAAATTTTAAAAAATTTTATTGATTAAAAATTTTTAAAAAAATTTAAACATTTTAAAAAAAGGATTGCAAATTTCCCCTTTTAAAATTTCGACCCC
>JADGJH010001015.1:0-12502 GCA_027596945.1 Physocladia obscura
CTTCTTACGTTTTAGCTTTATCATAGAGGGCCTGGTGAAATTCTCTCGCAATATCAGGTTTACTTGAAGCTCCGAGGCACCATAGTAAATTTAATTATTTTTTTTCAGATTCCATACTGTGCAGATTTAACAGCATCACCAAGATTTTCTGATAAAAATAACTACCCCTATTTTTGGAGAACTATGGGAGGAGTCGGTTCGTAGTTTATAAGAGATGTACAAAGAATTATAATAGTTTTCAAAAAAAAAAAGAAAGAATTGGCAACAATTTCTCTTTACTTTTGAAAGCATTCAACGTACATCAAGTTGCCATAATATTTCAAAAAGATTCAGATCTCGGCATATCCGGTGCATATTTTCTCCAAAAAGAATTATATATAACGTATTTACCATTGATTTCAGTTGCAAGTCAAATTATAGATTCAATGATGAAAAACAATATTATGGTCTCATCAACGAATGGAATCGCATCAAATTTCGATCAGATTTCGATAGATTACGTTTCTTTTGATATCCTTCGATCAACTGCAAAGCAAGTTTGAATTATTTTCTGTCTTTTTTAAATATTTTTTCTTAAAATTATTTTTTGTAGATATATCTTAGTTATAGGAGATACATATTTCACGCCGAATTTTATGGCGTCAATAAAATTGACAGGCTTTGAATATGTTTATTTGGGGATAAATGATATTATGAACAAATCAGGTATATATTGTTTTTGGAAATTTTTTCTCTTTTTTTACTTGTTAATTTGAAAAAATAGTTCTCGCGACTTTGAAAAACGGATTCATAAGTATCTCGGTCCAACAATTCAAATATGATGATGCCAATATTACCACAGCAATAAATGCGTTTGCGGAACTGCCTGACCAATATATTCCCAATATGAGTTTCGCATATGACTGTGCAATGATGATGTTGCTTGGATTAGACAAAGTATTTAAAAAGAAAAAATAATAACAAACAACTTTTTGCAGAAAACCAATTGTTTTGTGTTTTTTTCCTTTTCTTCAGTTGATTAAATCTCAATCTTCTGATGGAATTGAGTTGCTCACCAAAAGAAAATTGCAGAGTCAGATGAATTTCACGTTGTTTAGCAATTTGGGTAAGCCTTTTTAATATTATTATTGTATATATAGTTTTTATTTTTATTTTAGGATATGCCGGATTAACAAGCAATCCGATGGAATTGGATTCAAACGGAGATGCAAAACTGTAATTGAAAGAAAGAAAGAAACAAAATGCATTTTTTATTGCTTTAATACGAATTTCAGACCCTTTTTTTTTTATGCCGGTTTTTTTCAAAACGGAACAGTACAATTTCAAGGTATTTTTCCCCACTAATCATTGCTATTAAAAATTTACAATAAATTCAGAATTTGCAACAATTTCTTCATTAGACGAGTCGCAAATAAATTTCACTACAAACTTAAGTTTCTTTGGAGGTCTGGTTTCCCTTTTTTTCCTTTCTTGTACTGACTGATCTCGCGTTTGAAGCCTCAAACAGGCCACCTCCAGACGGACATATTGCATGGATAGAAGTATACACAGACGCATTAACGAAAATCACAATTGTTTGTTCGTCGGGAATCGGAATACTTCTCAGCATATATGCTATCCGATACTTATACAACCACAAGTCGAATCCCATGATTCGGGCTTCATCAGTTCCGCATTGTGTATTCGCAATTTTTGGAATCATGATGGGATACAGCACTGCAATTTTCTATGCGTTGAATCTTTCTGAAACTACGTGTCGGTTTCGCGAAAGCTTGCTCCTAACTGGTTCAACGATCTTGTCGATAAATTTGGTGTGCAAAAATGTTGTACTTGCGAGATTATGTGGCAGTAAGGAAAAAATTTTACAACCTCATCGACTTGTGTGGAAATTTCAGCTTGTTGCAGTTGCAATTTCGTTGATTGTAGCGGTTAGATTTTCATGAGCTCGAGTGACTTTGGAACACTAATCTTTAATAGTGATTTATTTTACAGAGTATGGCTACAAGTGCAGCAATTTTTGCTAATGTTCACATTGAACAAGTTCTGTTGGCACCAAACAAATATTTCTTTGGCTGCAATATTCAAGCTTCAACCCCATTAAATCAATCCATAATAACAATTTCAAATTATTTCACTGCCTCAATGTTTATCTTAACGACGTTTACGGTATACCTTTTGCGAAAAGTCAAAAATTCCGACACCAACGAGGCCGGCGCGTTGTGCCTCTACATCACAATCAACATTGTTGCAGCAGCGTGTTTCTCAATATTTACTGCGGAAACAGATCCATATGCCGACGTAAAGCAAAGTATATGCATACTCGTCGAGTTTACGTTATTTCTGGGATTGATAATGGGAACAAAAATCATGCAAGTCTTGAGTGCACAAAACGCAAACTGCCTTGCTCGAAAAAGAATCAGCAACAACAGCCAATTTGCGCAAAAGCACAGGGACACGGGAAGCAGATTACTGATGCCGTTGATTTCTAGCCGCGAAATCTTGAGACAGCATGGAAGTTTGATTTTTTCGACTTTTGATCGCCAGAAAAATCAATTGCTTATTGAAAACTGCATTAGTATACTTTTACAAAAGACAATGAGGACCTGTTACTACAAATTTAATGATGCCTATTTTGCTTCTGAGTTTCTTTCGAAGTGGGATGTCGGAATAGTTGAGATTCATAGATTTGGCAACCAAATATGGATTTCGATTTCGAATGAAAGACAAATTTCCTGCGTCAAAATTCTTGATAAAAATAGAATAAGGTTTAAAATGAATGAATACGTTGTGATTGGAAATAAAAGGAGGGACAAGACTAGCGAAATTTTACTTGATTTTGGAAACTTGGAAACTGCAAAAAGTTTTCATGAAGAAGTCAAGCGATGTTTGCTGGATCTTCAAGTTTTCCAGAGTTAAGAATGTTTCTGGAGTTAAAGAGTTCTTTTGGAAATGAATTATTGAAAAAATATTATTTTTCTGATCTTTTATTCTTCTTTAAAATTTCCTAAGCATTTCAAGTTCAATCAGTTGTAAATCAAAATGACTTTGGATACATGAATAATAATTTGCACAAGCAACCTGCTTTATGCTTCCAACACTGCTTTAACTATTGACTACAAACACAATTCCATAGAGAAACATTGGGAATCATACAATCCGATGACAACAGCAATCAATATTACTTTTGCTTCAAAAAAATTAAAAACAATTATACATTTGCAACACAACGTATACATTTTTAATGTATTGCATACAATTCAAATGTATCAACATAAATTGCAAATGCCTTTATTGAAAATGCAAGTAACAATTTTATAATTTGATTTACATTATAATCCCTTAAATACATTTTATATTCATTGAAAATGAATAAAAAATATCTAAAATGCATACAATTTATCATAAGATTAGAAATTTCTTGATGTATTTATTTACCCCTTTAAATCTCTCCATGTTAGAATTTCCGCATTTCCACTTGCTAATTAATGTTGTCTATTCACAGCCGTCATCAAATCTGTTTTTGCAATCTCAATTTTCTTTTTTTTCTGCAGAATTTTGGTTACTGTATTGGCAGCTGTGTATAGTATAAAAGTGATGAATACATGTAACTATGAGTAGTGGAATGGGTTCTTTATTCCTTTAATTCTTCTTTATTATTATTATTATTTGTTGCACTTCCTCTGCTTTTATTTTGTTATATTTCATCCTTTGCAACTAAAATATGGCTCAGTGTTATCACAGCACTATCATATGCCAGGAATCACTGGATTGTGTCAGCCAAGTTCTCAGATTTTCATGGAAATCTTTGAAAAATAGGATCCTATGGTTAGTAAACAAAATAAAAGGAGAATTTGACATCAGCAAAGTTTTTGAAAAGATGGCAGTTGAATTTTTCAGATGGTTCAAACAAATGTGCGATCAAAAACTAAAAAATTAATTTAATCTTGCTTTGTTTATTTTGAAGGATCTAAGTATTTAACTGAACTTGCAGAATGATGGCAGAAATATTGAAGGACACAGGCTGCACATATATGAATTGTCTTTGCAGAGGATGAGCGAGACAATTATTTTGCAAAACAAATAAGTGGTGAAAATTCTTGATTTTCAAGCAAGAAAACAGTTGTAATATAGAGCAAATATTCTTCATTGTAGACATTGATTGGTTTTTGTTTAAGCCAAACCCAAAATTCCACCAGTAGATTTGCAAAACAATTGTTTCAATTGACCATTTTGCATTGACCTGATGCAATTCCTTGCCACTGCATACCCTGTGCAATTCTTATTGATAGAAATTGGTTGAAAAAAAAATATGATGTATTCAATGATTCACTTGGTATTATTGAGTATTCCTATGTTCATTTATTACAGGAAATTCTTAACTTGATTTAAATCAGTTAAAACAGTTTTGGTAAGAAGCAGTTCCTGTGCAACTGCACATACACTAATCATACAAAAGCTCCAAATCTATGAAATTTTATCCAATATTATTTTTAAATACTAATGACTCTTGTTAATGATAATGTATTTTATTTTAATTGTTTGTTGCAAGAGCTCAAATTCATATTTGTAATAGTTGAAAAGAGGTGTCACTTGTGAACTATGTTCCAAAAGGTGTTTGAATTTTGGGCTTAGAGTGTTGAGGACCCCAGAATAGAAGGAATAATGTTTCGTATATTTTGTAAACAACAGAAAAACAAAGATTTTGTTTAACCGGGTCCAACTCTTGGAATATCATGGTGTTCACTCAGACTCTCCAAATATTTATTGAGATCTTGTACTCGTTCGGCATGAGATTTTTGCGCAGTTTTCGCAGCAGCCGCCGCAGCCTATAAATGTAATAACCCACAGATACTCAGTGAGTACGGTATAACATAGGTTCATAAAACAAAAGGTTAATGCTCACACGTTTCTTTCTCGTCTCTTCAAATCGGCGTTCAGCGTCCGTCATTGCAGGGTTAGCTGTTTCTTCGACTGCAGCTCGCGATACCGGCGGCAGTTCACCGCCGTCACCTTGCAGTGCAGATTCGAATTCGGATTCCCCAGCGATTAACTCTGGGGCTTTTTCGACGCTGGCGGCCTTTTTCTTTTTCTTTCTGTTTGAGAAGGTTAATCAGTATTTATGTGCGTAAAGGCAACTGTTTCTGAATGATTATTCGCGCCGCGCATGACATATTTTCGTACTCCATACTCACTTGGACACGCCGGATCCAGACGCGACCCCTTTCAGCTTTAGTCCTCCGCCTGATGAAAAATAGGCGTCTGACATTTTGTGCTGAAATGAAAGCGACTCCAACTTTTTTCTGCAAATTATCTTCTTGGCAACTTATAACTTATAGGAGAATACCCTTTCCGTATATGCGGCTTCCATAATTCATCCCTCTTTTAGATGCTTGGTACTTACAGCGGTTGCATCTTACTTGTGAGCATCGGTGGGTTTTTTATAAGGAGTCACTAAACGGGTTCTTGCATTCCTATATTGCTTTTGAAAGTTACTTTTTTATTCTATGTTTTGGTACATTCTGTATTGGGTTAAGATGCATTAGGTTTTAAATTTAGTATATATTTTTGGAGTATTTGGATTTGTTATTTGTGGGTATTTGAGGTACATTTAATTGATATTTGATTTAGGATAGTATTTGTTTCAGTTATCTCGAAGTATGTTTTGTAAATTTTTCCAGTTTTTATAAATTTAAGGCAGCCAATCATATCTCATAATGATTGATATTGAATTAAATTTTGGAGTAGGGATAAGGATGGTTGAAGTTTTAACTTTTTAACTTAGTAATTTTGATTATTTTTAAAATAATTTTCGCTGGGATTGAATTTTATGATCCATAATTGATTAGCAAATGTGTAATTTTAGTGATTTCATTATTGGTGTCTAGCATGATCTGGGCTGTTTGACAGTAACAACAACTTACCAGTCGACGACGGTATTAACCAAAAGTTTGAAGTGACTGTTATAACGAGAAAATCGGCCCATGGCAAAAAAAGAAGGCAGTCCACAAGTTGATCACAATCACATCTATTTTTCAGCTGAATTTGCAGTACTTTAAGTTAGTGTATTAGATCCCTCGTGTTCTCAACATTTTTTTTTGCATAGAATACAATCTACAAGGGATTTGAAAAGGGTGGGAAGCCAATCTTACTGTTCATATATTATAAAATTAATACAGAATTATATTTACCCTGATACTTCTGATTTTAAGTTTTCCAAAAGCTACATTTGCGGGTTAAGCTGAAATATTGGGCGGAATATAATGTTTAAAACAGTGTCAAGACCTATAGTTGCTTTTCAGTATCAAAGAAGTATGTGACTTCTACGTTTTGTCACACATCAGAACAACAGACAATAATTCCATTGCTGGCAACCAACTTGTCACCCACTGGTTTTTTACTTCTACACCACTGCTATCATCGCCACTGTCAATTCCCGACGCACTTGCTACTGATGTCAAGGTGCTGCAAACTCGTTCCCTGTAACCTTCCAAAAAAAATTAACTATTCCCTTTTATACCCTTCCTAAACTGCCGAAGTAACATAACTGCCAAAAATTTTAAATCTGCTATCTTATTCACTTTGAATCGTCAATTGTTTAACTACTAAACTTGATTTTACAGCACAAGGAACAGGGTGACCGTGTAAATCCTAACCATCAGAGAAAAAAGTTAATGATGCATTGTAAGTTTATTTTAAACTAACTGTCACATACTCCTATTTATTTCTACTTTTTTTTCAAATAGGAACAGAATTCCATCCAACAGTAAGGATAACTCTCTCAATTCCTGGTCGCGACCAAATACCTCTTCCCACAACCGTTCCTCCAATTTTTTTATAAAAAGCAATTGCCCGCTCATTCATTTCAAACGTTCTACAGCTCATCTTCGCGACTGCCGGATCCAAAGAATACCATCCCATTAAATCCGCGCCTTTACGAATCAACCGCATTGCAATACCGCGTCCATGAAAATCTGGAAGAACATACAAAGACTTGAGTTCAAGTGGATATGTTTTCGAAAAGTCTGGATCACGGGTTGATCCGAATACTGCGAGACCAATGATATCTTTTTCGCATTCAGCAACAACTGTGAGGATGCCGCTTGAGTTCAGTGGACTTGATTCTGGAAGAGAATCTAAAATTGTTTGGTAGCGACTGGCGTTTAGTGTTGTAATGTATTCTTGAGGAACAATATGTCTGTACGCGGTGGACCACGTTTCAGTGTAGATTCTGGTGCAGCCTACGGCGTCGGCTTTTGTGGCAAAACGAATCGTAATTTGTGTCATTGTAGTCGGTATTTTTGTATTGTTGGTAGCTTTGTAAACTTTTTTTGATGCATTCAAAGGTATTCATTCGAATTTTTGTAATTTGTTTCTTTCGTTTTTTTTTGTATCACCTTGATTTGAATCACTGTTTTCAACAAAATAATAATAATAATAATAATAATTAAAATAATGACAATAGTAATAATAATAGTTTATTAACTGTAATTTCTCTTTTTTCTTGGTTTTTTTATTAGTTTATTTTATTTTTATTTCAGTCACTAGCTTTTGGATTTTTTTCTTCTTCAAATCTGTTATCATTCAATATTCTGGCAGGGTGTTAAAAATGGTGATCCTAAGCAAAATACAAAAAAAAAAAAAAAAAAAAAGCTTTGCCAATCACCGCAAAAATTATTATCCACCTACCAAATTCGACGTTGCAGTTATGCCAAAAATGTATCTGAAACCTTCCAGAAAATTATTCCAGAACCATATAGCCGCAATAAGCATAAACCAATACAAAAGAGTTCTAAATTCTCTTCCCGAATCTGAACCAATCAAGTTTTGAAAGGCAAAGACGGCAATTATAGCATAAGGCAATTCTAAATGATTGCAACGCACCTCTTTTTTTTTTGAAACATTCTATTGCGAATAAATTCTGAACAAGCCTGTGTTTATCCTTCCGAATTTCATTGCTGAATCAGTCCCTATTTCTACTCGATTTAATTCAAACACGGTCCTCATCGTCGCTACAATATTCAAAGAGAGACTAGTAGAGGCGTGGTCACGTTCGGATCATCGCAGGAACCAAAATACCAGCCGACATATCCGCTTGAACTATTGTCATTATATATCCTTCTTGAGTTTTCACGGACGCGATGTTCCAATGGAGATGATTCGAAAAAAAAGGCGCGGAATTGTTGGGTGGAATTAGCTAGATTATTTTATATGTTTGAAATGAATGAGCACGTGATGGTTTTTTACAAAGAGATTGTTGGTAGAAAAATTACTTCGCCGCACAGGTAGACGGGATGAGACTCTGTCACAGCTGAGGAGATTCGATATGTGTGATTATGTGCATATTTTCGCGCTTTTTTTTCCTATGACCTCCTCTCTTTGTAACATGTGAATAAATAAATATTGATAACTTTTCTTGTCTGAAACTTTTTTAGGGTCAAAAAATCTTGTTCCTGTGACCAGCGCATGATCTCCGAATATTTTGAGGATAATAACTTACTATTCGACATTTTGAAAAACTCGATGCGAATTTAACTACTTTTTCCTTATTTTTCACATTGTAACTGACGCTATTTTGAAACGGTCGACTTTTTGAAACTTAATAATAGGGTTTCATCACTTGATCTTTTTAAAATCATCGTGAAGATATTGGTAAAAATCTGCTGGTGCTATATTCTGTTTCGATATCAAGGCTACTCCGATTTACAATTCTCTTAAAAGTCTTCAGATTCCGATAAAGCACTGTGTGCAAAATAAATTGGGTAAGCCGAACAAACAGACCAAAAAATTCGGAACAAAAGTTTTCCAAAGGAATGATGATAGCACGGCTTGACCTTGGCGTTGTTACTCTGTTCGTTTCGTCGGTTCTTGCAGCCATTTCGCCAGGCGTAGGTGTTCCGGTGGACTCTATGTGCGATACAGTGGGCGAACTATCGTGCGATAACTTCAGCGAAAGCATTCTTCAATGCGAGGCGGTGGGTTGCAGCGGCGAAACTTTGTGGCAGCTGAAGTCTGTTTGTCCGTGCGGATCCTTTTGTCAGCAAACTTCTGGCCCCCCACAATGTGTGCCGACAATTACAACAACAACCACTACTACTACCACTAATTCTCCAACTGCGACTGCGACTACAACGAATACTGCAAGTACTGCAAGTACCACTACTACAGCGACTGCCACTCCCCTGTCTTCATCAACAACTCAAAGCGCATCCGCTTCCGTATCCTGCGCAACAACAGGTTTTAGTTCCTCTACGACGACTGTCACTACTGCTACCACTACCACTACCACTACCACTACTACGATTACCACCACGACCACAACCACTACTGTCACCGGATACACACTCATCGATGTCTACGACAGCTCAAACATTCTTGCAAAAGTCAACTTCTTCAACGGCACCGATCCCACAGATGGTGAAGTTGACTATGTATCCGAAGCGATAGCGATTGCCGATGGCCTTGCATACACTTCCAATGGTGTTGCTTATTTTGTCGCCGACAACCACACTGAATACTGGGGCGTCGGGCGGCAGAGCGTACGTTGGTCCAGCCAGGCCGCGTACAACACTGGTCTCTTTATTTTCGACATTGCGCACATGCCCACCGGCTGCGGAACCTGGCCGGCTCTCTGGTTACTCGGTTCGGGCCAAACGTGGCCATACGCCGGCGAAATCGACGTCATTGAAGGCGTCAACACCAACACCCAGAACTCGCAAACCCTGCATACCCAGCCCGGATGCGCGTTCACCGCGTCGGAATTGAACCAGACAGGAACACTTGAATTCGACGACTGCAATAGCGCGAACGGTGCAAACAACAATCTGGGTTGTGGTGTCACTAACACCGCAAACAATTCATACGGCGTTGGCTTCAATGCAATTGGCGGTGGCGTGTATGCAACAAAATGGACTAACGTTGGAATCAGCATCTGGTTCTTCCCGCGTAACGCGATTCCAAGCGATATCACTGCTGGAACACCAAACCCAGCTGGATGGGGCATCCCGTCGTCAAACTGGCCATTTGGATCCACTTGCCAAGCCAGCTTCTTCAGTAACATGCAAATTGTTTTGGACACCACTTTTTGTGGTGATTGGGCTGGCAGTGTTTATGGAAATGGTGACGGCTGTTTGGGTGGAACTGGACTTCCGGCTTGCAACTGGTTTGTTCAGCATTCACCAACAGCATTTGACGACGCGTATTGGGCAATTAATTCGTTAAAGGTATTTACTAATAATCATTTATAAACTCTGATTGTTCTGCAAAACAGGTGTACTCTTCTCCAAGTGCTGCAATTCCCACTGGAACTACTGCAACAGGCATAATCGCCACCACAACCACCACCGCCGTCACTGCCGCCAGCACTAGCTACACATTCCCGCCCGGACAATATTGGGGATCTGACTGTACATATATTGGAGGTGACATTACAAATCTTCCAACTACCGGAGCTCTTTGTGGTCCGGCTTGTGAAGCTTTTGCTGGGTGCGAGTACTTTGTTTGGACGGAATTGAACGGGGGAACATGTTGGCTCAAAGACTACAGTACTGCCGGTCCAGTGGTGGCCGACACGGGAGTATGTGGATATTTGTACCCTGTATCAGTCAACTATGGATTCAGTGATGCTGGAACAGTTCAGTGGGCCAATGACTGTGCATGGACAGGATTTCCGCTTGGCAGTGAGCCGCATCCCGATGGTTCGTTGTGTGGCGGTGAATGTGTTGCACTTTCTGGATGCACACACTTTCAGTTTAACGTGTCAGCAGCAGCATGTGACTTTTTTGATAGTTCAGTTACTGGACCAGTTTATCAGCAGTATGGAATGTGTGGTTTCACCACTCCAAATCCATCAGTCGCTACTGGTGCTACCAATTGAAGAAAGTAGATCAAGTAAAATTAGAAGTTTCTTTTTTTTTCACAGGTTAAAGAAAAAGTGATAAAATACAATGCTTTTTTTTTCTGTGAATTTTTTTTGCCGGTTGTGTGGGCCACTTTTTTTTGTAAACTTCCCTATATTTTAAAATATTATCCATTGAAAATGGACAAAGCAGAACCACCATACAATTCTGATGGACCATATTGATTATAAAATATATCTAATATAGTTTCAATTAGATTTTCAAAACAAGTAAATTCTTTTGTGGGGAGTTTGTAGATTTTGCAAAAAGTTCAAAGTAATTACTGTGGGTGTTCTGGAAGCTGCCCATAATGTTGTGGACGCTTATTTGTACTGTGTAAATAACGGATTTGTTATTGGGAAAGCAATTATTTATGACGGTGGATAGGCTTTGGCTTGAATTTGTCAACAAAGAAATTTTTTCGTAGAAAAATTTCTGGTTTGACTTTTGGAGCAACAATTTCAAATTTTAGACCGTCTTGTTGAAACTTGCGCAGAAGCTGTACTGTGTTTTAATTTAGTAGATGAAACTATAAGCTTACTTTTTCAAACAAATCTGAAACACACTATGATTGTTCTTGCATCTAGAAATGTTACGGAATTTATGTTGTTACGGCGGTATACAACAATATTGTAATTGTCAAACAATTAAATGTTTACACGTCGCTCAAATGTTACTAATGAGCCTTTTGGATAATGAATAATTGTTGGCAGTGTTTGGTTTTTTTCTGCGCCGCATAAAAAGAAAGGAAAAATTGATAATTTCAAGGCCGCCACATTCAACTAAAATTTATTTCATTTTGGGAACAATCACCACACACTTTGCATTCTGCACCAAATAGTCGCTCAGACTGCCGCGGAAGGTCTTTTCGAGGAAGCCGAGGCCGCGGCAGCCGGTGACTAGCATGTCGGGGTTAATCTCTGCCACCTTCGCGAGGATCTCCTCCCGGGGGTCGCCGCGCAGGGCAATTGCGCGGCACAGCAGACCCCGCTGCAGCACGTGGTCGCCCATTGCGCGCAGCAGGTCGTGCGACGCGTCGCGGTTGAAGCGCTCGACGGCCTCGACGTAGTCCTCGCTGAACGCGTTCTGATTGGCCGCCGCGCCGGGGTAGAAGTCCGTCAGCGACGCGTTGAACAGCGACTCGGCCACGGCGTACGGCCGCACGTTGAGCAGGCACAGCTGGTCGCCCGGCGCCGCGAGGTGGTCCAGCGTCCACGAAAGCGCGTGCTGTGCCGGCGCGCTGTCGTCCACCGCAACCACGATCATGCGCCGCCGCGACGCTAAGGTGCGCGGCTCCGTCTCCTTCGCCGCCGACACCACCTCTTCGTTGACTGTGGCTGTTATGTACTTTGATGCCACTTGCGATGCGCTGATGGTCTTACTGTTGCTCACGTTGTTGTCTGTCGATTCGCTGCCGAGTGTTGCTGTTGAGACTGTCATTTTTACGTTTGTTTTTCTTGTTCAATGCCATCAGTTGTTATTCAATATTTTTCAGCAAAATCGCCGGCTGAAAAATGAGTCATACCGACTTCAACAATCGCAATGACACTATGTGACATAGACTATCCGTGAGTATTTCAAAACATATATATATATATATATATATA
>JADGJH010001016.1:0-12501 GCA_027596945.1 Physocladia obscura
CTACTAACTCATATGCTATTGATTAAAGCTTCCGAAAAAAAAACAAGCCAAATAGTAATATGAAAAAGGATTCACCATGAACTGCAATTTGGTGCAGTGGAGAACAGTAAATGGAGGATAGAATATTTCAGCATGTTGAACAAAAATATCGAATTTCGAAGTTATTTTTGGCAAGAAACAGGTTGCGTAATTTTATGACAGATTGGAAGCTTCTCATTACTTTGACTATCTCCTCTGCCAGTTTTCGTTCCAAGATTCGAAAGCAATTTTGTTTCGCCAAATTCTGAATGGAATATAATAGCGGGCACCGCTCAGAGCTAAGCTAAGCGCAGTTTCAAGGCCGATGACATCTCCTTCAAGTCTTGGAATTTCTCCACTTGTGAAAACTGATTTTGTTGATAATTCAAATGCTAACATACCGATATAATTTTATTTACGCCAAGTATAAATATCAAAACGAGCTCAAACTTTGCTGCTGATTTTATCCAACATGTTTTTCACACCTTCGTATGCTCTGTTTTTTCTTTCACGCGTAACATCGTTTTTAACGTTTTTATCGAAACCGTGTGCTTCTCGTTCAATACTCATGAAAACCGCGTCTTTTCCAGCTTCAGTAAGCCTCTTCGTGAAATCGAAATTATTTGCATGCACTCCATCCGCTTCTCCACAAGCCAAAAATACATTTTTGGGGAATCTGTCAATTGGTGCATATTTTGAAGAAATGTGCTCATCGGCAAGAGACTGCGGAGGAACAAAGACACAGTCATAAAAGAATTTCAAGATACCCGGAGAAATTTGATAACCGCCATCAAATTCCGAACTTGGTGGATCTTGACTGGGACCAGCCAAATCTGGATTTCCGTAAATGGCAGCAACACCATGGACGATCTCTGGTCCTGAAATCGCAGCTGCACAAAGTGCCATGCTTCCGCCTGCAGAAAATCCACCAATAGTGACCGCAGAGAGATCAAATTGCTCGGGATGCTTATAAACGTATGCAATCATGTCAAGTACGTCGTGAATTCCAGCTGGGAAAGGATGTTGAGGTGCTTTTCTGTAGTCACAGTCAAGAACAATTCGTGACGTAGAAAGAGCAATGTATGAGCAAAACGATGAGTCAGTTCCAAGGTTATTCACCACGTAACCAGATCTGTTTTATCATCTTGTTAGTTTGTATTATTTCCGCAAGCACTTCTTTTCTTACCCATGCCAATTTAAATGCACAGGCTTGGGACCTGGAGACTGGCCTTTTTTCTGATACATGTGAACTTTAATTGACCTGCCAGTTTCTCTAGATTCGGCAGCGATTTCTTTTCGGTCTATTGTTTCAGGAAGAGTTGCCATCTCCGTTCTAATGTCTCCCTTCAAATAGTTTAGAAAATTGAAAGTCTGAGTCAGAAGCAGCAGGCCGAAATAACGGAGGCTAAGCGGATGGGTGCCTTCATGGTCAAAAGTAGACATTTCTTGAGGTTTTCAACAGAAGTGTATGCTTGCATTTATTTTGAAATATATATGTATTTGAAATCTATTTCAAATAGATTTGATATGAATTAGGGTTTCGCCATAAGTTGAACTCGCAAGTTGTATTGAATCTCAGGATAATGTATCTGAAGTTTATTGTTAAATATTATGATTTGAACTGTTAATAAAAGAATAAATCTAAAATTCTGCAAGATTGCGATTCACAAAGATTTGTGTAATAGAAAATTCAGATAAATCATTATCAAAACCTACAAGGAAACCAAAATCCGTATTTAATGTCCCCATTTGTTAATTTAATCCAATACATTTTGCTTGGTAAATGTGCCTGCATTAATTACTTCCGTGATTGTGTTTGGTGAATCGTTTAAACCAAAAAACTAAAAGTAGTAGTTTTTTTCAGCCTTAAGTTAAAACAGAACTGGCAGGAAAACAAAAGGTAGTTCAAATTCTGGTACAATTTTACTTTACTCCCTTCCAGTTTGAATTTTACCAAGCTGATTGCAGCTTTCAAATTGAATGATTGATCTCTCATTTTTCGAAACCAGAATAAATTACATTGCTCATCGATGAATGGAATATGGATACTTTTTTTATTGCAGTTTTCATTTTTGCAAACTCATATAGCGACACTTTTGATGTTTTATTTTATATTTTAGTATGAGAGGAAGAAAGATGGATTTTTCAAATGATTTATTAAATACTTCAATGCTATTGTGTTGTTACATGGAAAAAGCTGAAAATAATTTAATTCTGATGTTTTGTAGCATCGTATTCGCATTTGTACGAGGGCATTTCAAGTGCATCAGTTAATGATACATCTCCGTCGTCATCGTTTGGATCCACTCCACGATCTACTAAAACACCTTCTTGATGTTGATGATGATGATGCCGATGTTGTGAACCTTCATTTACACTAGTGTTGCTGATAATTGTCACTTCGCCGTCCAGACTTGTCGTTGTTTGTGCACTTTCGATGCTCCTACTACCACAGTTGTTTGCAATAGTTTCGCCATGGATTGAGGCACTCTCGTCCGTGGTTCTGCTCGAATTCTAGGTGCAAGGCAAAGTTGTTAGGTTCAAAAAACAACAAGCAAAAAACAAATTAACTCCAATATACTGCGGCGCTGGTGTCGCATCCCACGGCGGTGAATAAAGCGGCAACATTCTCGCCGTTCCCGCGTCAATCGTAACAGCCGTCCACCCTGATCCATCCTCCCGATGCCCTCCATAAACCTGCACAGGAAAAATCGCCACACTCTCATATACAGCCAAAAACCAATCCGTCTCCTCCGGTGTCACCATCCCACGCACCGCACTCCAAATTCCATCATGTTTCGCTGGCGCCGCTCGTCGTGACTCATACGCAAGATGCAAATGTATATCATCATTGGTCCACTCCAAACACGCATTTCGCACGAGTTTCTCATACCGTGGCGCCATGCCTATATATGCTTGCGCGATCGTCCATACAATAAACGCAACAAGACATATGGCGAAATAGACAGGGAAATTTGCGGGAAGGACTGCAAAGAGGATGATTGCGAAAACAATGATTGCAAGCGATATAGCGTGGCGCTGGATGTGGGCGACATCTTTGATTGATTTTTGGCGAGATAAAATTTCGTTTACAGTGTGGATGCGATGTGAGTAGATAAAGTTTGATTGTTTTCCTTCGAGCGCGTCGGGCATGGTTTCGTCGAAAAAGTACGGTGATGCGTCATATCTTCAAACGAAAATATAAAGAAATAAACGCTTACTTTGTAGGCAAAGATATTCTGAGAGAAAAAAATTACCGGATATGCGAAGTGTGAATACGTTTCCACTTTCTGTTGCGATGATATACGAATCCGTTTGGCGACTGTGATTGATCGTTGATTCGCTGAGAAAGGACGGGAATGTTGAACGGAAGCCGACGGTCGCGTTGATTGGATTCTTGATCGTGTTCGTGATCGTGATTAGCGTGATAACGATCGTGAGCATCTGCAGCAATTACAAACTGACTTCCGTTTGCTAGATTTGTTGCTGCCATTTTTTCTTGAAATCTCCATCACAGTATCACACATGCCTCACGTTTAAACACTTTCAAATCTTGATTTATTCAAAATGTATGAGACTGCAGCGATTATCAAGGAAATAAAAATAATGAGGCCCAAAAAAATATTGGGTTGTTTTTGTGTGTGTCTTTCTTCGATCAGTTCACATCCTTTGGAACTATGAAAGTTCACCCGAAGAAGGCCCAGACGTTTGTAAATACGATAAAATTTTGCTGTTGCTGACCAGAATGGGTAATTTGATCGCTGATCGGTGGTTGTGATTCGAGAGTATGAATTGTTTCGTCTTGGTGTTTTGCAGTTTTTTCTGCTGCCACTTGCGCACTGTTCGCACGTGTTTTTGCAGCAATGAATCGCTGGTTGCGATAGTTTGGAAGTGCGAATGGTTGCGGCCAAACAACAGGCATCAATCAAATCTGACTCAATTATTTTTATTTTGCTCAATTATTTTCTATATGTTAATTTTTTTAATTTTTTTAATTTGTTGAATACTTCGTTGCAAATTCTTTTCTACGAAAAATTTATGCCTACTCATAACAGTTGAACTCATAAATTTTGGTTCACTGATGAAAAGTGAAAACTGAAAGAAGAGCGTTGATATAATCATTATTTTCAAAGCAAAAACTCCACACAGGCTTAAAACATTTTAAGAAGTGGATAACAGACACGAGACAAAAAAAGCCGTCAGCAAAGAACAGTTTCACGCATTATAAAAATTTGGATTAGAAATCTTTTGTTGGTTTCAATTTAGTGGCCCTTGCGTGATAATCACGTGAAAAATTTCCTCATCGAATTCTTGCGCAATCGAAATTGTTAAATAAGGCAGTAGTAAGCATGGAGCTCCGGAAAATACCGATATTTTTGAGTGTGACTCCCACTCAAAATTCTTGAGAGTTACTTGATATTTGTCTGTGGGACTCACTTAAAATTCTTGAAAATGACTGAAATATTTTCAAGTTGGAAATTTCAATTCGCAATTAGAATCTAAATGCGAAAATTAGAATCTAATTTGAAACTAAATTTCGCAATTCTAATAGTTTGCTGTTCAGTTGGTAATGAAATAATCTCTTATCATTGAACACCAATTCTTTTATTGATATTGCAACATGACAACAGAGTTTAGATTTTTCTCCACGCACCCCATATCTTTCTCCGCTTTCAATGAAATCATATTCACAAAGTCTTGTCAACTCCTGCGGACAAGCTGCATGATACTCCTTTCTTTTCGAGGACTTGATTCAATCCAGTGAGCTGTTTTTCCAGAAGTTGAACCACCAACGGCGAAGTTGAACGACATTCCATGATAGTTGTCGGCAGGTTGTCGCTAAGAGCTTGAACATTTCCACTGAGCAGAGAATCCACGCTCTATCCTGTTTTGTATACTATACCCTGAGGATAGATTGCAGTATTAGTAATTTTAAATAAAGTTATAATATATGTATATATATATGAGATAACGGGGAAAGATGTCCATAAAAGGAGTTCTCGCTGATATTCGGCATTCGTTTTTATGTTAAACCCAATAACTGGAGTGTTAAAACCAAACTCCAATTCAATTTTTATAAGTAGATGTCCCAAACTAAAACGGGAGTTCAGAATCCAGTTATGTGTTAAACCCAATTTGGAGTGTCATAACTGAACCTCATACAAAAGCGACGAAGGAAAGGTTTCAGGAATCAGGATATACTTATCTTAATGCCACTTCAGAATCAAGTGCGACACTCTATGGCGTTTTGGAGTCGCTACTAGCAAAGCAAGAACCTGAATCCGTTTTGAAATATTACCTCTCTCGAACTCGCCAACAATGGACAGATGGTATTATGGCATCTGCAGAACAACTCGAGAAAAAAGGTTTTGTTCAGGTACGCCCCGTCCTCTGCTTTTTGAGATTGTTTTGACATTTGCAAATAAAGGCGCATCAAAATGGTCGAGACTTGATTATGGATGACGCTTTTGCTCGAATTGAATCCAGTTTTAAGATTTGCAGAATCAAACAGGATGCTTTTATTGGAAATGAAGATGAGATTCTCGGCAACCCTTTTAATGCAACCAGGAAGCGTAGGCGTGGCATTATCAGGGAAGGTTTGTATTTTAAGCTTATTTATTTAAAACCAACTTTTAATTCTGTTACAGAGGTGAAGCCATTCAAAGCAAATCGAAGAACTGTTGCTCAGATGGATGAAATATGTAAAGAGGACAGAGATATTTGCACGACCATTAATGAAAGTGAAGGATATGTTGGAGGTGAAGATAAGTTTGCTGACTTTAAGGTTTGCTTTTTATTATTCTGTTTCTCTTTTTGGTAAGCGTTTTTCTTCATCGAAATATTAGGATGATGGAGACGCTCTTGCTGAAGAAGTGACGTGTGATAACTCAATTCATGATAATGTGTGTCAGGCGAGTGAAAGCTCTAAGGTATTGCTGCAATATTGTTTTTTGACTTCTTCGTATGGATTTTCATTCAAAGAATAGGCCAATTTTCAACCCTCATTTATTCAAAAGTATCGCTTACTGGTATTGAAATTGGAACGTTCAAAGTCTCTTATTCTCCAACAAAGAGGCCGACATCTCACAGAGAAAATGCTCTCGAATTGCTATGACCATGATTTATTGAACGAAATTGGGAATTCGCAGGCTGCTGCTAGTTGTCCGTTCGCATCAGAGAAGAAATTTGGACTGAATACAGCTCTGTTAGAACTCTTGTGGAGAGAGGATGCGGCCTACAAAAAAATGTTTCGAAAATTGTCAGGTCTGATAGATGAAAATCTTGTAAGAAGTTTGGAGAGTGTGGAGGAAAGTGTGGCAGAAGAGCTTGATACTGTAAATTTAAACACTGGTTCGTTTTTTTATTTTTTTTTATTCATTTCTAAACTGCGAAAAAAAAATGCAGTTCTGGTTTACAATGCACTCTCGGCGGTACTTACATATAAATCTACATCAGCTTCGTCGATTCACTCTGAAAGTCATTGTAAGATAGAATTGTGGGCCCCTATCTTCAGTACTGCTTTTAAAATCAACAAGAGTCGGTGCAATTCAATTTGGGAGATGCTTCATCCAATCCAGGAAATGGAGGCAAAGGGTCGCTTCTCTCTGACTATTCAGCTGTCGTGCAGGGACCTCTTGCAATTCCAGCATTTATGGTTGAGTTCGAAGTTAGACGTACTGGTGCTCACAAAGGCGATGTTTGTCTAATTTCAGAAGCAGCCTTTGAATACCATCAATTCCTTTCTCAGTTGGACATTGATATCGATAAATTGAAAGATGTCCGTTTTTACATTGGATATGCTAGTGATGGCAGTATTACTATTGACGAAATTCATCCGGAATTTGTTTCGGATTCAAATATGGTGTTTTACAGGGTGTCATCAAATATTTCAACTTTTAATTTGTTGTCAGGTGAGTTTCTTGCTTTTGATGGAACAATAACAAAATTAAATCACTTTACAAGGTGACAGCGATACACAGATATTTGAAACTCTTCAACTCCTCAAATTCATTAAAACTGTTATCATACCTGCTGGACACACTCTTCAGGACTTAATGATGAACAAGTCTTGTAACGGCAACATTTCAGAGTATCTACCATCTCTTCCATCAGAAGGAGTGAAGGCGATTGCTAGGAAGACATTATACATCCCCAAAAAGTAGAGATGGTTTAAGTTGTGAAGAATGCTTTTACCCAAGAATAAGATGTTGGAGAGCTTGTTGAATAAATTGGTTGATTTTTCTTTTTTTGCCGATGTGTTGGAAAGAATAAAAAGAACAATGCCAAAAATTGAACAGTTCCTCCAATGGATTAAACAGTTTCGCAAGAAGAGCGATGGCGAACTCAAGTCAGCAATCTCGCAAATATCGCCATCGCTGATGAAGTCTGTTCTTTCTTCCGCCAGAACTAGTAGTCGAAGGCGGAAAATTGTTGCTGCCATTGACAAACACGCCAAAGTTAAAGCATTCTTGCTCTTTCATGGCCCTGCCTCACATCAAAATGGTTTACAACAGCAAGTCTCATCACTCAATATCTTGCGCAATAGCGAAAATGTCTTCGAAATTATAGTTGCACTTGTTAAATTGAACCTGTTGAAACTCAGAATATGGCAACGAACGGTTTGAGGATGATTCTTGCTGAACAACTTGCGCGCTTGCAAGAACTGTTTCCATTGCGCAATAAGACCGACTTTTTTACGTTTCTAAGTAGCAGCTTTTCATATTTCAAAAAGGTATGGTATTCTTTTTGAAACCTAAAGTACTAACAATATCAAAGTTCTTTTTGTTACTATCAACGATTTTACAAGTTTAATGAAGCATATCCTCGATTCCTTCATGTATCCCTTAGTTTCAGAGAGATTTGCGCTATGATTCCCCTAATGGATGCCTGGTTTCATAGTGAAGAATTTTCTGAGCTACCTTCAAGCAATTTCTGTTCAAAGTCATTTTGGGAGCTAAAAATAGTTTCCAACGCGTTGGAAAATTCCAACAGACTGTCTATCTCACGTCCTTTCCATGCTTCTTTTTAACGTTTCTGTTTATTTTTGATGTTATTCAGCCTCTTAAATAAATCCTTTTTATTAGATGATTGCACTTCAGTTTCAAATACTTTGTTACCTGTTTTAAATTCACTTCCTGTCATCGATACAGCCTTTTTGGTTAAATTACATAAATAAATCATGTCCACTTGACCGTTGCTTGGATTGAAGTTGATGCACTTTGAATACAAGCTGCGTAACTGCCTGCCAAGAGTCCCACGCTGCTGGTTAATAAAAATGTTAATTTCAATGTCAATTTCATTATGAGATGCCAACAACATTCGTTTTTGAATCAATAAATCCAGCCTTCGTTGACGTTCCAGGAAAAGATTAATACGCTTGTATTTGAAAATCATTTCACGCAACTCGTATGGCAAACTATCCCAGGATGTCATTTTAATGTAAATTTTGGTTTTCATTGGAAATTCAGTTTTTTAAAAATTTTTTGTCCAATGCTTGGAAAATTTGAAACAATCCGAAAAAACCAATACACTGTATTTCTCACTCCCAGTTTAGAGCACCCTTAATCTTTTGTTGTTCTTCATTGTTTCTTCCACAATCTTTTGCTTATTTGGGAAATATTTACCTGTAAATTTTTGGCGTTTTGTATGTAAAGGTTCATATATATGCTCAACTAGCTCCTCTATCTCTCTCTTGTTTTGCATCTGCTTTCTAGTCATTGGCTTCTCACGTAAAGTTTCAGAAAGAATAAATTGCTCTATTTCAGTTACTTTTTGAAGTTCAGAGTACTTGTATTGCTTATCCAACAGATTTCCATCGGATTCTGCCAATTTAAATGAATACCCATTTCCACTTACTACATTGTATATAGATTTGCTATAAGTCGTCTCATAACCCTTTTGGAACACTTTTCTTTTCGTTCCTTAATAATTCTGACCAAATCTCCAACTTTGACATCAACTATTGGTTGTGCATATTTAAGCTTACCAAAGCTGGTGTTCACAGAGTTCAAATATTTCTTGGATATTTTGATGAAATGTGTTGTTATAATTGAAAACAATGTCGTCAAGAACATCTGCATAATGATTGGTTTGCCTTGATTCCTGATACTTACTTATCATTTTTTCAATTGTTCTGTTAAATTGTTCAACAATTGCTTGTCTGTTATGGTCGCCTACTGCAACAGAAATGTGCCGTACATTATATTCCTTCAATAATTGCTGGAAATTTCCATTCAAAAACTCAGTACCGTTGTCAGTCGGTATTAAAACTGGCTTTTGCTCTGATAATATTGATTTCATCAGTTGTATCAGATTTAGATTTTATTGGTCTCACAAAAGCTTTCCGGCTGAAAACATCTACTACACAAAGCAAGTACTTGAAACCATAGTTCCAGTGTGAATATCTCGAAAAATCAATTAAATCAACTTGCCATTGGTGATTGGCTGAATAAGTCACAATTTTCCTGTAGACTGGTCTTTTTCACTTTTTAGCTGTTATTTGGGATATTTCTTGTTGTCTAAGGAACTGTTTTATTTTGGAGAATGGAACTTTGTTATTCAATTTTAAGTACAGTTTTGATGCTGATAAAAGGCCGCTTTGTGGATTATAGTAAAATTCCTTCAAGTCTGTCATATTTATATTATGTTGATAAAATAATTTTCTATAATTCAGAAGGAAATGTTTCACAGCCAACTCGCAGTCGTTTATCATTAAACAGTTTCATTCCATGCTTACTTAAACTGTATGTAGTCATTTGATTGTTTTTGACTCGAAACCCAGTATTGTGAAAGGTTTGCTCAGAGTTTCCTTGCAATGCATCAATAAATCGCTGTTTCATTATTTCATTCTGTCTTTTATTTATACCTTTCATGCTGAATTTGTATTTTTTCCCAAAACAATAGTACATCTTGCTGGCTAAAGCAATAATTCCATCTCCCTTATATTCAAGTTTAAATAGCCCTGGTGTTTGTTTGTCATAGAGCTTATTTTCTTCAGTATCATCATGTCCAAGCCAGTTTTCTTTATGTATTTGGTAGTGGCTCTTGAGGTGTGGCTTGATAATATCTTCTAATTTATTGGCTGAAAATGCAATATAGGCACTGTCTGTATCCATTTGACAATACTGGAAATCACTTCTATCAATATAAAAATCAATGAAATCATAATAAAATTCCAGCATTCGTAACTTTGCCAATTGATAGACAGCAAAACCAATTTGAATTGGAAGAGACTGTTTGAATGAATCTTTTTTCATTCGAAAACTCATAACCACTCAATAAATCTTCATGGCTTTTAAAGTTCTTGTGTCTAATGGCTTACACATATTTTTTTTTGGAAACAATTTTAATAGTCTCATGTTTCAAGAAGTTTGTTATGCACTTACTATATGAAGAGTTACCTGTTAGTTTCATCATTTCTCCAAGAACCTTGTAATCTTTGCTAATGTCACCTTTACGACGAGCATCACTAACTCTATTTACAAATGCCTGAAATGGTGCTGCTCGTTCATACTGCACAACTGCAGTAACATTCAAAACTACCAGACCATGTTTAAGGTACCATTTCAACATTTCTGAAAGAAATAGCATTTTTCTGCCAAACATACTTCCAATCAGTTTCCTGCTTTTGTAAGTTGGCTTCACTTGTTCTTTAGTTTCTTCACTGACATTTTCGGAAGTAACTACTGTGTTCTTAAAAATGGGAGGCATTTCTGAAAAATGAGATGCTAAATGCTCAGGAACATCTATATCACATTCAATTGTTCCAAAGAATCTGTCTTCAATTATATCATCAATTAAACCATCGTATGGCTCTATTTTTGTGTGCTCTCCACACAGCATATTCTGCCCAATCGCCCATAAATATAAAGCATTGGCATCAAAACCTTGAAAGCTTATTGTGTTGAATTAATGTTTTATCCTTTTCATGGTAATGGTGAAAAACAATACTTGGACCACCAACAAGGTTTTCTTTATATTTATAAAACAGTTCTTCATTATCTTTACATTCTTGTTTCATCATCCACATATATTTGAGAGTCAAACCAGGAATACTAATGCCCTCTTTATGCATGTCAAGGTTGAGATTCTGAAAAAACATTGATAGTTTCTTTGTGGCTTCTATTGCTGGCCTTACATCTTGATTGTTATAATCATGCAATAAATCATACAAATTTGAATATTTTTCTTTAATTGTATGGTATTCATTGCTTGAAATTGATTGTTTCTTCAAATCATTGTAAAACCATTCTCTTGCAGGAATAGGAGAATGTCTCAATAAGTCAATTACATTATTTTGGTATTGTTTCAGGTTTGGATATTGTTTAACATATTGCTCAAGTTTTTGTGTCACTTGGTGAGGGAATGCACCTTTTGGTGATTCTGTGTCAAATGCCTTGAAAAATTGGTCTAATGTTGTACCTGGGGCAACATAGGCTGAAATATCTTTGAATGTAAAGCTTCCATTTGAAATCATCCTGTATTTGTTATTACACTTTACAATATTATTTATGTCAACATCAACTGGCACATCAAATTGGCAACTCCAAATAGATATGACTTTAAACCCTAAATTCTTTAATCTGCGCTCTTTTTTCAAAGTCTTTTTATATTGATGTTCCATTTTTTGTCCTGTTCTTGAATTTACATCAGATGGGTCATAGCACTGGGGACATCCATGATAAAAACAGCCATTAAATTCATAAACAGTATTTGTTTCCAAATCAAACCCATCAACATTGTATTTATCAATTGTTTTATTATGTTCTAAGTTCCGCTGCAAACTATTCTCAACTGTTTTAAGCCACAATTTTTCCTGTAACAACACATTACCATATTTTTTTGATGCTTTGGCTAGTATTTGAGGTAAATATTTCTTCACAACATTAATATCATAAGCTGCTGAATTGAACCCATAAGCTGGTACATTTTCAATCAATTTTATTAATTCTGATTGGAGTTTCTTTTTTGTTTTATTACTGTCACTTAAATTTGACAATTGAACAAAATAATGATTAAATTCAGAGTATAACTGCTTGATATATTTTTTACATATTGCTTCCATTTTTTCAATCATAATATCTAATGCCTTTTCTGTTGTTGATTCAACTGGAATAAATATTGCATTTTCTTCATGACTACCCATTAAGCTTATGCTTATCAATTCATGGCTTCCATGGTACTGAAGCTTTCCTAATGATTCCGAAGAGCCGGGTTTCAGAAATGTTTCAAAATCATAAAAGAAAAAATATGGGTAGAACTGTTGTTTTGAATCAACACAAATTCCAATATTGTCAACTCTTTGAAAGATATTCTCTGGTGGCTCATAATTTCCATCTTCAAAAATAATTTTTGGTTTATCTCCGTTGCACACTTTCATATGTGGTTTTAATTTTTTATGCTCACTTAAAAACGTATTACATTCATGGCATTGAAAGACTTTTGTAATGTTGCTGATTTGCAGTATCAGTGAAAAATGATGCA
>JADGJH010001018.1:0-12489 GCA_027596945.1 Physocladia obscura
TTATTTGACACGCAAATGATCAAGAAATTGTGTAATGAAAATGGAGGAAATTTAACTTACAACTTTGTCTCACAAATCTGAATCAGAAATTAAATTCAAATCAAATAGTTTACAAGATGCAAAAGCATGGGGTTTATTTAGTATTCTACTTTCGGAAAATAAACAAGAATTACAACTAAAATTATGACAATTCACTTATAAACAATTCAAATAATGGAATTCCCAGGCGCAGGATTCAACACATAGTTGAAAGACACTGCAAATATCACTAGAACGAGGAAATAGAGAATTTACCTCTTAGCTAAGATGCCAGATGATCAAGCAAGCCACAGTTCCATAAAGACACTCCGAAAATGTTAAAAAGTTTTGTTCTTTTTTTTTTTTCCCCCTTTTTTTTTTGTTTCAATCCTTTTCAACCACCTTAACCTGGCGAAATTGCTTTGTTCCATCGTTTTGATGCCATTTCTTTTGCCATTAATTTTTCGGTTTCTTCTCCTTTGGTAAGTGGTGTTGTGGTTTCCACTTTGCACTTGCCCTTGTGAATTCAAACGTATTTCTGTGTTTTTCATGTTTTCATATTTTGTTGTGTTTGATGGAATGGGAAATTGACAATTGTGTTTTTTAATTTTAAATGGTTAGAACAAAACAACTCCTTTTTATATATGGCAGTTTAACAAATTTGAAGAGTCACAGTACCAAAACTAATGGCAACACACATGGATCATTTTTTGTTTTAACATCCTGTGTGGCAACAGTCAGCATTCAGAAGTAATGATATTTATTGCTTCAAAGTTTGGCATTGGCAACACTCCAATTTTCAGGCACTTCAATTTTCATTTGCAACAGCATCTGTCCATAAGTTTTGCCTTGCCTATCAATACGCAGAGAAGCTAAGCCACCACCACCTTAAAAAAATTGTGATGAGAAGAAATTTTGAGAGCATTAAAACTCACCCAAAGCTTTTGTGCAGACAAAATTCAATGCAAAAGATCCAGGCAATTCATATCGGACAACAGAACCCATAATAAGATGCCCCATCCATGCTTTAACCTTCTCAATTGTGACAGCTTGGCATAAGTAAGGATAAAATTTTCGGTCCCGTGAAATCAATCCTGTAAATCAACAATTTAAAAAGCAATTCACAAAACATCCATGGAAAGGCTGTATATTACCAATGTTGACTGAATCTCCTTTATCACCACTCCTCCCCAAGCATAGTTCAATCAGCTTGACCTTGACAAGTTTCTTTGGCTGAAATGCTGATGTAGCAGATGGTGGAGATTTTTTTGGCTTTGCCGTGTATATAATCTCATTTGATTTCGGGTATGGCACAGAAACTATTGCCAAGTCTTGACCAACAACAATATGACTTGGAAAGTATTTTTTTGGAACAAGAACAGAAAAATGTCTCATATTTGGAGATGGAGAGGCACGACCTGATCCAAATCCTGTAATTCCCGGAGCCATACTAGTTGCTGAGGCTGGTACTTCCCGACCAAACAACAGCAGAGCTGATTTAGATTGGTGGCAAACAGTGATTCGCAAAACTGTTTCACGTGTTCTAGTTGCTTTGGAGTGTGGCCTAAAATAGAAAAAGGTTAATTCAAAACAATAAAATTTGAAAAGAAAGAAATTATAAACCCATAGGTGTGTTCAGCTCCAAGACATTCAATATTATAGTCAGTAAAGTCTGATTGGCCAAGCTTTTTTAGTACCGTACTGACTCGCTTGACTATGGCCTCTCCAACTGCTTTTCCCTTCTCAACACTATCTTCCCCACCAATCATCAATTCAGCAGAAATCTTGAATCCATCAACATATACTCCAGAAGTTTTCAAAAGATCTGAAGGCGCTCTGCCTTTTGCTCCAATAACCAAAACACGATCAGGGCCAACTTGTGAAACTTTGACTTCCGTCATATCTAATACAACATCTGGCAAAATATATGCTGCTGGATCAAGTACCTCATAAATCATCTGTTCAGACACCGTCCCAACACTGACAAGTCCTCCAGTTTTTGGCGGCTTTGTTACCACAAATGAACCATCATGCTCAACTTCAACAATTGGATATCCCATATTTGCATATCCGCCATTCGCACTGCTTGCAACAAGCCGCCAATCTGTAAAATTTCCTCCCGTTGCGTGGCACCCACATTCGATAATGTGGCCTGCTAGTGAGCCTGCCGCAAGAAGGTCGAAAGAAGTTAAGGACCAATTGAATTCATGCATAAGAGGGGCAAGAACAAGTGCACTATCAACTACGCGACCAGTAACTATGATAGAAGCATTGGATTTGAGAGCATGTAGAATACCACCAACCCCCTGTCAAAATAGTTTATCATGTGAGAAAAAGCATAAAAAAAATAATAAAAAAAGAACCTCAAACCATGTAAATATTGACACTTAGAATATTTTCTTCTTTTCCCTGCGGCCATTCTTCTTTTGCAACGTCAGTTGAACCAAGGTGCCCGAAAGAGACAACATCAGAGTTTGCAAGGCATTTCAGCATTTGCTCGCGTTGGACTGTATTTTTCCACGCATCGTCTCCAAGAACTGCAGCAACTACAATCGAAATTCCAGCCTTTTCGGCTGCTTTTTCAATCGCGATTTTGCAGGCAACAGGATCCTATAAATTGTGGATTAAGCATGAGGAAGGCAAAGTGAAAAGAAGGCAGATACGAACCAAACCTCCAGCATTCGTAATGATCTTGAGGTTTTTCTTTACAATCGAATTCGCGTTCCTAACAAACACTTCATCAACAAATTCGGTCACAAAACCTCCGCGATTCGCTTTGCTCTGGCGCGCGAGTATACCCATAGTGACTTCGGCGAGATAATCAGCAACAATGTAATTTGGTGGATTGTCCTGCAGTAAATGGGTTCAGTTCTGATAATGAACGCATCAAACACCAACCATCTTGATGAGTTGGGATGCAGCCAACGAACTGTCGCCCCAGAAAGCTGCATTTTTATTTTATCTTGTTTGATTATATTCGCATTCAACGAAATGGTTGATTTTTGCAATAAGCGAGGCGGTACCTGAATAGCAGCCAATGCGAACTGGTGGAACCATTTGATTCAAAATTTTTGGCGATGAACTTTCCAAATTGAATTTTATTATTTTCAGATAAAAACTCAAAGATTTGCAAATGTTTGCGCATCGAATCTCTTATAGTCGTGTCTTTCTGTCTCCTTTCTCTTGAACCGCTGTCTCTTTCTATTGGACAAACAAGGCGAAATAGTTCAACAAAAATCAAACATAAAAAACGGAGAAAAACCAACCCTTGCGGAACACGCGTTTCAATAATACTACGTTCCTGCAAGCTCTGGAACCGGTCCTTGAACAGATTACCCTCAGGCTTCAACTTCAATAATGACTCTGGTAGTTCATCTGTCAGTTTAATTTCAAGTGGTAATGGTTTGGACAAGAGAGGGCCAAGCCGTGGCGCTTTTGTCTTCTTTTGTTTTTTCGGTGCACTTTCTTGTGCATTAATTTCTTTCTGAATTTTCGCTATCTTGGTGACCTGGTTGTTGATTTTCGCTTGGTCTTTCAAATGCGCTTCTTTTCTAACCTATAGAAAAAAAATGAAAAAAAAATGAATGGAAAAAAAAAATAAAAAAAAAATAACGCAACTGCTTCGGCTTTTCTTGCGACCTTCTTTCGTTCGGCTCGCGTCTTGCGTTGTTCTTTAGCAGGGCCCATTAGGAAGGTCTCAACAGCAACCTTTTCAGTTTCTTGAGTTTCTTGGTCTTCATCTTCATCTGAATCGAAAAAGTTTTCATCGTCCTATAACAAAAAAACAAAAAACAACAGATTAATTTAAAATCATGAATTTTTTTTTTTTTTGAGTTTTTGTTCCTCATACAATATCATCGAGTTCCGGTGGGTATGAGAGTTTTTTTTTGAACTCTTCATTGATTCGTTCTTTTCTCAATTCAACATCCAGAGCAGCTTGCAAAAGGTTCTATTATTTTGTCATTTGCTTAGGAGTACTTTTGAAATTAGTATTACTTATTATATTTACCTGGTGGTCAGGGAAAGACGGGTTGTACGAAGCTCCAGAATGCGAGACTTTAACGGCAGGAATATTCATAGGCTTTGTCTCCGGAAGATTCGGTTTCTTTTGGATGCAATATTTTGAGTATCCGACACTATATAAAAAAACTATTACTATTATTATTGTTTACCTTTACTTTTTTCGGTCTCAAATGTGCTAAATAGTCATTTGGATCATTGGAGAATTCAACTAAAATAAAATAAAATTTTTGGTCAGTGAGACCTCAGGTGATTCACTCGTTTTAATCAATTACAGTCTGCTTTTCTTTTCCCTCGCGTTTGCTCACCAGGTGTTTCACCGGACTCATTCCACAATGAGGAATCAGCTGCTGTCAAACGAGTGCGTTTACTCTTGTCCTCCATGAAATTAGGGTTTTCTTTGAGCCGTTTGGCAATCCTTTCAATCTGGAGTACAAGGGATTTGGACGCGAGTTTGAGTTTATCCTTTTTGATGTCATGGTGGATAACCACAGTTGTTTTTCTGCGGGGAAGTTGTTGTTTTGCGGGAAAGCCAGATTTAGGAATGATGATTTCGTCGATTCTAAGAAGGCGGTTTTTGAGAGGAATGGTAGGTCTTTCTGTCCCCTTTTTGTCGATAGTGAAAAGGGCAGCGTTTGTTTTATCAACAACTGTCGAGCTGAAAGCGTTAGAGAGTAGAGAGTAAGCACGTTGGTAAAATAGGAATGAAGAGTATGGTACTGAATGCAATGCAGATGGGGATGTAGTTGCACCAGGAACAGGAATTCACACCACATGTACACACCCGGTGAGTCTCTTTTCGTTGCGCAGATCATCGATTGCTGTCTCGATCTGGGCAATATCCACGTTTTTGACCCAGGCCTTTTTGCCTTTTCTGCTTCCACTACTTTTCTTTTGAACAGCCGCCTGAGATGTTTGTTTCGCCTTGAGAGAAACCGGAGTTGGAGTTTTCGGCACTGATTCCGGCTGAAATTCTAGCACTGAAACTAGCACTTGCTTAGGCTCAGGCTTTGGCTTAGATTTGGACTTAAGCTTTGATTTTAGCGTCGGTTTTGTGTTTGTTTTCGATATTCCCGCCCGCTTTCCCTTTTCAGCAGTACTTTTTGTTGTTCGGGTTGTTGGTGCCATTTGAAAAACAATGAAAAAATAGAAAAAAAATAAATAAAAATTAGAACTCGTCAGTCATCAAATCTCTACTCCCTCACATCTCATCACTCCTCGTCACTCAAGTAGCAGTGTACAAAAGCAAAATGGATATTCCATCAATTGGGCTCGGTACATTCCGTCTGCGCGATGCGTCGAACGCTGCACTGGTTGTTGACGCAGCACTGGATGTTGGTTATCGGCTGATTGACACAGCCCAGGTTTACGCTAACGAGCGCTGCGTTGGCGAAGCAATTTCTCGCGCAAAATTCAGACTCGGCTTGACCCGCAAGGATGTTTTTCTGACCACGAAAGTATATATCTTATTATTCATTCATCAATTATCTCATAATGGTGTCTATTACCAGGTGTCACCGCGTATCATGTCCTCGCATCAGAAAGTTTATGACAGCGTCGTTGAATCAATCGCAAATCTGCAGTCGGAGTATCTGGTTGAATAAGCCCGCCTTTATTGTGGATCTTTCTAATCCCAAATCCACATAACATTCCATCACCAAACAACCACAGGATCTGGTGCTCATTCACTGGCCCGGCACATCAAAACGCAGGCTTTCGTTACCAAACTCTGAAAACCGCCTGGCTGCTTGGGCAGCCCTTGAACAATTACACTCCGAACGCAAAGTACGCTTCATTGGTGTCTCAAACTATGCACCGCTTCATCTTCGCGAACTACTCGCCTCTGCTCCTCGCGTACCTCCATTCATTAACCAAATCGAACTTCATCCACTTTGCTTCAATGCGGCACGCGAAACGATTGCCATCTGTCATGAAAACAACATAAAAATCCAGGCATATAGTTCTTTAGGCGAAGGTGTACTTGTGGACGCGTCCATCCGCGACTTTGATTTCATGGACGAAATTGTAGCCCGATATTGCGGTGTCTCGCGTGCTCAGTTGCTGTTACGTTGGGCTGTTCAGCATAGATTTTATGTTATTCCGAAAGCAAGTAATGAAGCTCGGCTGCGTGAAAACTTTAATATCATGTCTTTTGAAATCTCCAATCAAGCTGAGTATAAAAATAGTGAACAGAGCGGCAAGCAAAGCAAGTGCAGAAAAAAATGTATTAATTTATACTTAGTGGACAAAGTAACTGACTATCGAAATAAAAATGAAAAAATAAGAAAAAGAAGTTTGTCCTGATTTATTTTTACCAACAGGATATGGAAACACTTGACTCTATAACAACAACTGGAGGATTTAGCCATAGAAAGTTTTGTTGGGACCCAAGCACTGTTACATAGCCTTCGAATATATATTTTTTATTATTAATATTAAAGAAAACAAGGACTGAACAATAAAAAAATAAGGGTCACAGAAGAGAACGAGAGCTCAAAAATAGATTGAAAGCATTTAGAATATCTAAAGATAAAGCTCGAAAAAGCCAATTCCCAGCATAAGAAGGTTCTTAAAAGACGGCCAATCAGAAATGAGGAAAACGGCAATTGGGAATTTTTTTTTTCTGTCACCAAAATTCGGCATGAATCACAAAAAGTGAAGGAAAAAAAAAATCAGAAAAGGAAAACAAAACAACCATCGATGGAAGCGTTTACAGCCTGGTGCTTGGTCTGCGAATGTCGCCTGACTCATGATGCGCTTTATTGCTCGCTGGATTGTCTCAAGTCAGATTATAACGCCGTGGCACCAACTACAATAACACAACGGCATAATATTATAAGCAATAACATAGTCGATAACAGAAGCTGCAACAGTAATGAGAACATGCGAGACACAAGTTTTTCTCCGCTGTCGTGTTTGCCGCTGGACGAAAGCTTTTGCTCATCTGCTTCAACGAAATGTGCAACAAATGGAAATGCGCATGATGTTCTTGCACTGCACTTCGGTCTTACTTTTAAAAACCGTCGACACCGTTTACCGCCGCCGCCGCCAACGCCACCGCTTTAAAAAAAAACCGAGATGAATCACAAAACACGACAAAATACATGAACCAAAACAAAAAAAACAAAAAAAGGAAATGTTCCTGCGTGAACCACTGCATAAGCAGTTGATACTGCCAAATTTCTGAAATTGGAAACGCGCTGCTTAACTCTGCAATTTGCCTGTTAAATCCATTAAACCTCTGAGAAGGCCCTCATAGTTTCGTTTCTTTTATGTCAAATTACAATAAATCATGAAGAAATAATATGTTGTTATTTTCGTTTACTGTTTTGAAATCCTTTTTTGCAGTCATTGATGGAACCTTCAGGGTTTTCAGTTAGTAAACCATAATTGAAGCGAAAAATAAACCATTATAATTATTTCAGAAATAATTCGAAATATCAGAAAAGATTATAAAAACGAGCACTTCTTTGAGTGAATGATCGTCGCGCAATTGCTGTCGTCACACGTGAGTCAATCGATTTCGCAAATTTGCAACAAATTTCACCTTCCATTGCGCAATCTTCTCAAATAAATATAAAGAGAAGAATGCCCTCTAAAATGAAAACTCAACCGCAAACCGCCAAAACAACCGAAACAAGTTATAAACTTACTCAAAATGGAAAGCTTTGTCCAGACGTGCTTTGTTTGCGAAAAGAGAATTATGCATGAAGGTGTCTATTGTTCTATGGAATGTCTGCGGATTGACTACGGGTTGCTGGAAAACTCCGCCTCATCATCGAATCCATCGAAACATGAAACTGAACCACGAAACAATATCCAATCGAAACAAAACAATCATAACGGTGAAAGCGACAAAAATACAACCAGTTCTCTACTATCGCATATTCCATCTGCACGGGCATCATCATTATTATCTGCACGGACATTCCCGCTATTTGCCGCTACATATTCGTCAATAAGTCCACAGCAATCGTATTATGTATCAGTATCTGCACCACCTTCACCAGCGCTTTCGGAAGGCTCAATAGCGTTTTCAGTTTCCAGCAGCTCTAGCAGCCGGACTCGTAGTAGCAGCACTGGAAGTTTTTTTGGAGCAAGTGACGCATTAGAAGTTACACGCGGTTTTTTGAAAGGTGCATCAAATTTGGAATTTCGGGCACGTAAATCAATAACCACACTCAGTGTGTGAGCAATACCGCCTGTTTTTGTTTTTTATCTTCTGTGCAATTTACATAAAAAATATTCATTAAAAAATATTCTATTGTTTACTTGGTTTTTAGTTTTTCCTATTTCACAATAACAAAATGACGTCACTGATGATTTGAAGAGAATCATTGAATGGCGCAATCGTCATTGGACAAAAAGACTTGGAAAAAGACCGAAATCAAAAAAAAAAAAAAAAATTGACCAAATCGGCGAGCGGACAAACGTAAAAAGAAACCATCAATCAATCAATCAACTGCGAACAACAAAGAAACAATAATGAGCGGAAATATGAACGATGAATTTACGCAAGTCTGCTTTGTGTGCGAAAAGAAAATTGAGCACGATGGTGTGTACTGCTCCATGGAATGCCTACGGACGGACTACAGTCAAATTCTTCCTCAAACAGCCAGCACTCCTTCCTACTCTGTCTGTTCTTCTATTCCTTCGTTTCCTCCGCGGGACTCAGAGCTTATGCAATGTATTCCGTCAACCAGAGTGAAAGCAATTCAAAGCTTTCAGTTTCCCTGGAAGCAACAACGGCAATCTGCACAGTTCTATGCTCCTCCGTCACCAACACTGTCATATGAGTCGTCCAACTCAGATTCGGCATCAATAGTGCGGAATATCACAAGCAGGCAGTACAATTATGATTTCCGTATGGTACAGGCAATTCTGGCACCCCCTTTTTCGCTGGAGTTCAAGTCACGGCCATGAATAAGCAAGCAGAGTTTGCATTGGAATTCGATAACTGTTTTCCCACATTTATCTATTGTACAAAATAAAATAAAATATTGAGAAAAATGGAAAGTGAAGAGGATGACCAACAGCAACAGCGCCAACAGCCCCAACGACAATCAGGCAACGCCGGGCCATCATCACATGCCAAAACAAACGCACGCGACGCCAAAGACAAGGAATCCGGCGGCCGGAAGAAAATATTTGGAAAAGACAGTTGAGTTGGCGCTTAAAATGAAAAACTTAAAAAAAAACGACAACTGACTGAGAAGAAAACCAACCAAGTACGGCCGATAATGTATGGATACGGTGACGTTATTGATCCCGCCGATGACACAGTTGATGTTGTGGAAGATATGCTCATTATGTTCCTGGAAGACGTTGTTGCGTACCAACGTTTTTTCAAATCCCTTCTTTCCGTCCCCCTTCCTCCCCCGTAGTTAGTAATGATTCAATTCAGTGCGCAAAAGCTGTTTCTGCATCAAACACGGGCCGTATTCGTATCGCTGACATTACATTTGCACTCCGCAAAGATCCACGCAAACTCGCCCGTGTACTCGAACTGATTGCGACCGAGAAGGAAATCGCCAAAGCGAGAAACGTTGGGGGCGAAGACGTGCAGATGAAGGGCCGTGCGGCAGGTGGAGCTTTCGATTTTGATCAGAACAAGCGTCGCAGAACCGATGACGATGATGACGATGACGATTATTATGGCGAGAAAAATAACGATGCGGCGTTCAGTGATGACACCAATGATTTCCCTACTTTAGCCGAAATTAAATTGCGTCAACAGCAGCAGCAACAAGTAAACAAAAGCAACAACCCAGATGATGATTATGATGATATTTTGCTCGAATGAAAACGACACGGAAAATCAATATCTGAAGAAAATACCATAAAAAGAATCAATCGTTCATCTCTATTTCATTCAAAAAATTCAATAATGTTATAAATTCCTTTAATAAAAATCTGACAGCAAAAAGAAGTAAAACTGCGCGAAACTGAAAACGTCTGAAAAAAAAAAGAACTAATTTTGTAATTTCAATCCTCTCCATCGTCTGAAGAAAGCTCAATGATTGACGCCCGGCTATGAGCACGTTTCGGACGCTCCGCTTGTCCTTCATATTCTGGAGACCCTCTTTTCAAGGGCCCCTTCATACTCGTTCGCCTGGCCTTTTTAGCAGTTGGGTTGCCCGATATTGATGCACGCTTCTTCCCCTTCACAGCTATTACCGCTGGCGCCAATACAGATTCCCTTGTGGGCGATTCGTTGCCAGAATGATCGGAAGAAAGTTCGACTCTAGCGTCAAACTCATCTTCATTATCCGAAGAATTCTCACCACTTCCCCGAACGTAGTAATCTGAGTCCATCAGTTCTGAAAACTAATTATTGCACTTTACTGTTAGAAACAGATATAAAAATGCACCATAAAAGTGACTAACTAAATCAAGTTGCTTTTTCATATCCTCAATTGTTGAGAGTTTTTGTGTGTCTGCATAGGGCCACCTTTTCCATGAAATTAGTGTCTCAGCAGAAGAGTTAACAATCGCAGGTCGTAATTTCTCAGTGTTTCTTGATGAGGCGTCGGCCGGCGCAAAAAGCCGGCATTTGCTGTTTTAAAGAGAAAATAGATCAGAATTAATGAAATAAATAGAATTCGAAAGCCAAACCTGTCAGATAACCCATACAGCTTCAAGAAGAAAGATTTAAGCATAACTAAAATACCCATCAACACAGAAGCTTTCGCATTTAACTTCAATAATTCTGAATATTATCATGTTAATTTCTATTTGGTATCTTCTGAACAAGAAACTAACCTTCATCGTTTTCATACAATCCTGCCTTAAGATCCTCGATAAACTTCAAAATTGTTTCTCCTGAAACAGACAAAATTTGGTAAATATGATGAATGATAATCATCACTTCATCGACGCTTTTATAATTTAATGCTGCAAGTGTTTCGGCCGTAAAGCGTGCGAAGGGAATAACATTTTTATCCTGAATGCCATTGTTAAGAAAAGAAAAAACAAAACAAGAAAACAATTGCAATACCTCGTTTGTGCTTGAAAAATCAACGTCAAAACTTCTCACAAGAGTTGTCAAAAACTCGTTTCGCCGTTGCCGTTTCACCTGAATTTTTGCATACATGTTCTCCAAAAACGCCACAACACCCCCTCTTTGATAAGCAGCGCCATCATCACTGACTGACACTACTTTCGCATGAATATGATACCCATCAGCCCAAACCAATGCCGGCGCTACATTGGCGGGTAACGTTGCAGTGACGGCCTGAGCCAGGCTCATACGATATTCAAATGCTTTTCGAACACACTCGCCAGTGCGACTGTGAATAAAAGTTTGGTGCTTTTCTGCAAGATTATCATAGACTAGTACTGCACGGTCACGAACAGATGGGACAGGGCTAGTTTGCATTGCAACTACGTACGGAACGCACTAATAAATAAATAAATATAAACGATCAACAAAAGGTGGCAGATCAGAGAAAACGAAACCAACCAAAAGAGGGTGAGCGAGACCTTGCTCAATAATAATGCAGATCGCGTCAAATGCTGTTGTGTTGAGAGTCTTATCGACACTCATAAGCCCTTCGAGGATATAAGATAGATACATTTGCATGACGGCTGAACTGACACCAGCATCGGCCATTTCATCAGCGTTTCCAATCAAAACTTTGATGTCCACAGTTTTATTTGGCTCTGACGAAATCGCAGCTTCTAATGCGTTCATATATTTAACAAAAATTAAAAAAGGAAAAAAGAAACAAACTCAACTCTTAGCTATTTCCTCATTCATCATCCGCAGTTGCTCCATTTTCAAAAATTCAACGAAAATTTTTATAAGTTCAATCTTGTGTGCAAGTAAACCATTCTTAAAAATTCCATTCATCAAAACCTGTGATTCGGTTTTTATCATCATACGTGGATGAGATATGAAAAGGTTTCCTGTTTATTGAAACTAAGCTGTTTGTTTCTTCCAAGTTTTAAACGGAAACAAACCTAATGCTTGCAATGCAATTGATTTGAGTTCTGGAGACGCCAGAGGACCGGCAAACAGACTTACAAATGCACAAACAGATGCTAAAATATTTGGGAACGGTTCAACATCAGTTGCAGCTTGATCTGAAAACGAAAACTTGGTCAGCTTTTTTTAACTAAAAATAGTATTGACAAATAAAAAAGAAAAAGAAAAAAAGAGCAAGAGATTAAACCTTTCAAAAGTGATCGGAACTTGTCAAAGTCAAAGTTTCGAACTAACAGCGAGACAATAATCAATCCTCGTGCAATTGCCCTCGTATTCGCCGCGTTCAAAAAATTTGCTGCCCCAGTTTTTGCTGACGTGATCATTTGTTTGCATTTCTCGAAATTTTCCAAACAAGTTCGTAGCACTTTTGTTAGTTTGGCATAGTTGTGAGTCACACTATGCACGATATTCGTGAGACACGGGACAATCAGATTAACAACCTGAAAAACAACAAAACATCAAGA
>JADGJH010001021.1:0-12472 GCA_027596945.1 Physocladia obscura
GCCTTTTCAACCACAACCTTTTCTCCGATTCTTAAAGACAGTTCGTCTAGCTTTTCTGGAGTAAAGGAATAGGTCACCTCATCTTGTCCAATCTTTGCGATTTCAGTTCCACTTGTAGCGTCATCTGTGCCATAGATACTGGAAACACGCTGCTTTTTACCATTGGTTCTTTTTGAAGCGTAACTCTTCAAGCAGTCAAACGGGAAGTATCCTGTCTTTCCTGAAATAACAAGTCGGCCAAAGCACCAGCCATCATCATAAGCTTTTTCAACGACGACTTTATCGCCAATTCTAAGTGTCAACTCGTCGGAACTTTCGGGAGTGAATGCAACTGCAACATCATCGGGTCCAACTTTAGCAATCTCAATTCCACCTATGATGTTATCTCCATACTCAGAATCGTAAATACTTGATGTGCGCTGCTTTTTCTTGTCTTTGGGAGCGTTTGGATTGCCATACGAAGCGAGACAGTCCAATGGGAAGTGTCCTTCTGTTCGACTTGTCAAATTCGTTCCATAGCACCAGCTATCGTCAAAAGACTGGTCAATGATAACAACGTCTCCGACTCGAAGCGAAACTTCATCAGACCTTTCAGCAACAAATTCGTATAGAACCGTGTCTTGTCCGTTGGGCTTTACTGCAGATTGAGTTGAAGGAACTTGTTCATTACTATACACAGAGCCGTTGTTTCCGTAAATACTTGACGCTCTGGCTTTCTTGGGAGTATTATCTGCAAATGAAGAAAGGCAATCCTGAAGAAATAAATTATATTAATTTATTTATTTTATTTAGGTTGTGTAAAAAATTTACCAAAGGAAAGTTGCCTGATTCTCCAGTTGACAAACAAACGCCGAATGCCCATCTATTTTTAAATATTATATCAGTCCTGTAACCAATAATCACACTCAATTGAATTACCCGTCGTCAAACTTCTGACTAATAATAACCCTATCACCAACACGCAATGCCAGTTCATCAGGTCTTTCTGGTTCGTAATCGTAAATAACAGTTTCTGTTCCGCTTGAAGAGCTGAGAGTCTTTGAGGCGTCGATTTCAAAGATACTTGATACTCTTTGCTTGGTTTGCTTGGAACCATTATTTGTTGCAGCGTTTGGATCACTGAATGAAGCTAGGCAATCCTAATCACAAAAATATTAGATTAAAACCGAAAGAGAAAAAAAATATTCACGAACCAAAGGAAAGTTTCCTTCACGACCAGTCGAAATATTACGTCCAATGCCCCATCCATCATCGAACTTCTGAGACAAAATAACTTCATCGCCAATCGTCAAAGAAATTTCATCTGGTCTCTCAGGAACATAATTGAACACAACACGGTCGCTATTTGGATCTTTTTTGGCGGTACCATTATTACTTTCAGCATACACAGAGTAAATATTTCCATTGCTGTCATTTTGTGACCCAAAGATTGAAGAGGTACGTTGCTTTCTTGGAGTTTTGGCATCCATTGCCAGACAGTCTAAAGGAAATAGACCATCTGAACCGTTTGACAAGTTTGTACCAAATGCCCATCTATTTTTCAAAAATAAAAGCGAAGTTAAAAAAAAAAAAAAGACATAGTACGAAACGTACCCGTCATCATATTTACGCTTAATAAGAATTTTGTCCCCAATACGCAAAGTAAGCTCATCAGGTTGTGCGGGGTTGAAATCGTAAATCGATTCGAAAGTATCAGTTTCGGTTTTGTTTGCAGCTTGAGCCTTTAAACCAATAGCAACCGCACCCTTTCTCAGATTGCTACTATGAAGGGAAGATCCTCTGTCTTTTCTGTGTGCAGTTTGAGTAAACTTCTTTGAGATAAAGTTCGTCAAAATGTCCAACGGAAAGAGACCCTCTTCACGCGTGGCTGCATTTGCTCCAAAGCACCATCTGTAGAGAATATTTAAAGAAAAGAACAAATAGAAGAAGAAAAGGCAAACCCATCATCGTATTCATCGAAAACAACCGCACGATCGCCGGTTCGCAGAGGCAGCTCATCGGACATTGCTGGATAATAATCAAATTTAACATAAAAGGATCCATCGTCAATAAGTCCTTCGTGGCCATAAATACTGGAAACACGGTTGTTGAACTTGCTCTTGGCTTTTGCTGGGCCACTTCCTATTGGAACTTCAGAAAGGCAATCTAACGGGACAAATCCAGATGCTCCAGTCATTGGATTGGAGCCAAGGCACCAGCCATCGTCGTATGATTCTTTGACAGTAATAATATCTCCAACGACTGAGAAACGTTAAAATTGTGAATTTTGATGCAAAGGCAATAAAAAAGCTCACCTAATTCCATTTCGTCATGTTTTAAAGCCCTGAAATTCAAGATAACCCAATACTTTTTTTCTTGCTGCTGTCTTTGGAATTGTGGCGCAAGTTGTGAATTTGGCAAAGGTGGGAAATTACCCTGTGGAACGATCGATTTGTAATACGATTCACTGCCTCTGCTTCCAGCTCTATCGATTTGCTGCATATTATTTTGCTGCACGCTGTATACTGATCCTTGGTCAGTGTATTGTTGTTGAGGGTATGCCGCCGGGTACTGTCCCTGCGAGTTAGACAGAGATGGTGCATAGTCGAAACGCGTCTGCACTTGCGTCGAATTCATTTCATAATCATTGCTGTCATAGTTATTGCCCTTGTAGTTATTATTATTGTAATTATTGTAGTTGTTATTCGTGTTTCCGGAACGAACAGATGGCGGAGATGTCAGATCAGCTTCATCTTCTTTCAGTTCGCGATTCTTTCTTCGTTGTCTCGTAAAACAAACGCAAACAAGAACAATCGCCAGCAATGCAGCAACAACACCAGCGCCGATTTCTATTTGAGTTTGGGTAAACGCCGAAGTACTTGTGGACGTCGTCGTAGTAGTGGATTCATTTGAGACCGGTGCTGATTTAACTTGCGTAAGACCATTCAATGTGCAGCATGGATCGTATTGATTGTTGCAAAAGGTTTGGCCAAGAGCAGCTGTCGACAATCCACAGTAGGAAGCCGAATCCATAGATACAGCCACAGTGCAATTTGAAGAGGACGTGGCGACTGAGTTATCCAGAGCTATGAACAAATCAATATATTCTGCTCTCTTAGTGGTTTGAGTTGCCGTCGGTGTGGAACAGATTGTGGGATTGTTCATCGTTTTGTTCCATGACAAATAGAAGTCATTAATTGTTGTTGTACAGATTGGCGAAAGAGGAGAGGGCGTTGATGCAGCACAGCCCTTTACAGATCCGAGGTATGCCCACACGCCGCAATAGGCTGAGATGTGATACTAATTATAGCACAAGGTGGTCTCTTTTTTTAACATTGGCAAATAGCAAGTTCCAAATCCCAAAACAAGACACCCACCTGAAAGCCAGAGCCAGTCCAGTTTGAGCAGCCAAAAGCATTCGCAATTTCACTGGCAAAGTCACTGCCGGTGTCGATCCAACTGGCCATGTACTTATCGAATGTCGTTACGTTGGAGAAAGCATTAGCAGTGGGATCAGCCCATGCATAGTATTCTGCAGAGTATGATTGATTGTTAGTAACATTAGACAATGGGATTAAATGATAGAGGCATGGTTGACTGTTTTTTTGTTTGAGATGCTTGCGGCACGAGATCTACAACCCGGCACAATCGCCCAACAACGCTCCGCCCAACTACAGCACTAGCACTCTCACTAACTACATACCACTGAAGCCGCTGTCACAGACTGTTGATCCCTTGAGCGAAACACAGCCTGCAACTGTCATTTGAATCTTTCAATTTTTTGAAATTATTTTCTTTCTCCAAATTGATGATTAATTTTTTGCGCGCTCTCGATATTTGAAGTCAGAGAGAGATACTACAATTAATTCTCCAGTATTCACAAAGTCGGGGACAGTTACAATAACACCATTATCCAATGTCGCCGGCTTGAATCGCGTTCCTATGTATTGTATTTTTGTGTTAATATCCACCCATTTTGAGCCTGAGATCTATTCAATCGAATCCCCGCGGAATAAAACCAACTGACGGCTAACCTTTTCCTTCATTAGAAACTATTGATGGAGTTGGTTCCGCATGAGCAATCTTGTAAATGCCTGAAGAAGGTAATCTAATTGAAACAACTTCGCCGTTGTCTTCTTCGTTGTCAAGACATTGCACCACCACATCCATGTCGTCATTTATCATCTGCACAGTTTTTTCGCCTCCTAACAATTCATATATGCATGTCAAACGTTGAATTTGAGAATTCAATCACTAGTTTCTTGCCTTCGATAACATTAACATTACACTCGACTTCTTCCATTGTATCACGATCCAAAAAATGAATTATGCCCTCTGATTGGTATAGCAAACGGCATGTTCTGGCCTTTAAATCGACTCCTGAATTGGGTTTCAACTTGGAGTCAGTTTTGAGTCTGTTCAAGGCAAACAGACCTTCGAGAAAATCATCTGGTGAGTATCTTTCCGTAACTTTTCCTCCGCTTGCGCTGGCACCAAATGGGATCAAATCAATCTTGTAATGCGATCCATATCGGCCTTGTGTATGCTGAGCAAAATCAGAGATCAACCAAAGCTTATTTTTTGAAGATACAACGAGGCCCTTTTTGATTTCTGTCGCAGAAAGTCTGTATCCACGCAATTGCATTCGTTTCCCGTATTTGGAAGCAATCCGGGATGCTCCCGTGAATCTGTTGAATAGCAGCGATTTTGGAAACATGTGCACGGGACAAAATTGTGACTGCAGGTACAAAATAGTTGAGCAACAAGCTCAGGTACTTAATTCACTTTATTTAGCATTTTCACATTAAATTTACCCTTGCTGTGGGGCATCAGAACATTTAATGCTGATTGCATAAGAAAATTAGGTATATATAGAGTAGTAACATAAAATTATTGTTATACATCACGAAATCAGCAGATGGATACAAATGCATAGTAATGAATTCATCATATTATAAATACATTAGTATTATTTACAAGGCATTTTAACAAATTACTTAAATTTACAATGCTTAATAAATTTAATAAATACCTTGTTAGACATCAAGTAAATTTAAAATGAATTATAATTCTGTTAATGAATTTATAATACAAAAAATGAATTCAGAACATTAAAAACGCATTTTGAATGCAAAAAATGAATTGAAGACATTTTAAACACATTCTAAATGCATTTTAATGTATTTATAATGCATTGCACTTATTTATAACATACTCCTGGTATGCAATATTTCTGAGTGATTCCTATACTTGTTACAAAGATAGTGGTCTCAATTGCAACAGATTTAATGGAAAAAAGCCATGCTAATTTTGAATTTTATATGGAAAGATTGTGAATAACTTTATTTAAATTTTTCAATCATGTGTCCCATCTGATTCTGCTTCTGTAAAAACATATTTGCTGTGAGAAATTGTAACCTAAGAATTTCTATCAAAAAAAGTATTCAAGTGAACTCTTCCAGATTTGCCTTTTTGTCCATCTTGGAAGTTTGGAATCAAATGTCTTTGCTTCAATTGCGTGTATTGGAACTACCACAACAGCTGAATTTAAATATAAGTCTGGCTCCAAAATGTAACATCCAGTTTCATCTTGTTCATACTCAGGCACTGTTTGATAATGCACATCTTCATAATAATCAGTGCATTTGAGTGTCTGGAAACAAAATATTCTGCTTGATGAAACATATAAGCTTTTAGCTTTTGAGCCAAGTTTTTTAATAATGTATGCTTGTCAACAAGGTGGTGAAAATTTTTAACACTATAATTTTCAACCAAGAACTCAAACTTGGTGTTTTCATATTTTTCATTTTGGAAATTAAAAAATAATAATTTTTTTTCTTCATTTGATCAAAATGACGTTCAAATGCTTGCTTCCCAGATGCAGGCATGCTTTTGTTAGAGAATAAAATGTGTTATACAAGGTGAATAAATGTTAAATCATATTGAATAGAATTGGAAATAAAAATATTATTTATTTGATAACTGTGAAAGAAAATAATGTTTATTTCATTCATGGCAAAATTCAAGAATAGGGATTAAATGTTTTAACTTTGTCTTTTACATTTGAAAAATTTTTTTTTGCTAAGAAATTGATTTTTAATCAATATTGAGGTATTAGAAATGAAGCACAAAAGTTTTATTTTGAATGGAATTTGGCATTTAAATTGTTGTTCTATTCTTGGAAATAGATAATAAGATTCTTAAACTAAATTATACTTTACTGTGCAAATTCCACTAGTTCAAGTGAATCTGCCTTCACAGGATTCAACGGCTTTTGCAACAGAAAATGGACTTAGAAAGCATCTGGAACAAAAAGCATCCTGAATTTGTTGCTTCCAAATTCCAGTTTCTGGCTGATGAAGATAGTGATTCATATAGGAATAGTGGTGAAAATAATGATAATGAATGTAATAGCTATGACCATGATGGAGATGGTGATGTATTAGGTGATAGCAGTGGTAGGAGTGAAAATAACAATAATAGGCATGGTGATGGTAATGTAAATAGTGATAATAGTGATAACATTGAAAACAATGACCATATAATTTGTGCTTATGGTGTGTCTGTTATTTTGAAACTGTTTATTAAACTTATTCAAATGTAAAAATATGTGCTCCAATTGACAAAACTGTTTATGAGTCCCATAATTACAAACTTTGCAAAAAAATTAAATCAAAACTCACAGATACTGACATTAATGTTATTAGGCATGTGATTTTGGACAATCCAATGGGCCAATCAGCAATTACATACTTTCTAGTCTTTAATCAGTTGTGTTTGAAACAAGAATATGTTCCTATTTTCTAGACAGAAAAACAACTTCATAAGGCTATTGATAACTTGGATTTCTTGAGTGTTGTAAGCTTATAGTATTCCTATTATTATTATTATTATTATTATTATCTTATTTTACTATTATCCTCTGATATTGTCTTTAAAAAATATGGGACTATGTAAAAAAATGCATTCAATTATCAAATATTTTGACCAATATACTGCCTAATTTGTATGGTCTCAGCAAATCCTATTACCGCCAAAAAGAAAGTGCTGTTTATGTTCTATTTTAATTGCTGATTCCTTCAATGCTTTGTGACAACACCTTGGCAAACTATTTTTCATACTGCTATACACCACAGTATGATGACAAAAGCAAACATATTTATGATGAAGCTTGTTCAGGGGATTATTGTCGCTCATTACAACTGATTTTCCCTTACTTCCCTGCATTTATGATCTTGTTTCAAAAGATGTTGTGACATGTTTGGCACATTTTTTGACATTGCCATGATAATTTCTTCAAAATCACATGCTGAAGAATCACTATTTCTACTAGAAAAATATTTGAAAAGTTTGGAAGGGCAATTATGTGCTTTTCATCCTTGGATAAAATTTTTTTGCTTTCCAAAGATGAACCTTTTGGCTTCTTTTTCATGTGCAATTCAAAAGTTTGGTGCTGTCAATTCTTTTGGAACTGAATATTTGGAGTCAACACATTGCATAAATGTTGTTAAGGTATATGCAGCCACAAATTGAAAAAATTCTGCCAAGCAATGATGTGGTATGTCACATGATATGACAATGTTCTTTCCATGAAAAAACTTCCAGAAAATCATTATCTGTCTGAAAATACCAAAGGTGATGGGTAAAAACAATCAGGGAGCTGATAGCATTACTCGGGCTTAATCAATACCAGCAGCTACCAGTGGGCAGAAGAGATCAAGAATAGTATTTTCTTCTGATTATATATCTGTTTGGTGTGTCATATTTTAATTATTTCAAATATTTTTCTTTAAAATCTTTATTCATGATCAAATTCTGCTAGTTTTTATTTTTATTTTAACAGGACAAAAAAGAAAGAATTGGGAAACAATTAGGTAAGCAATGAGTAGAAAAATGCAAAAAGAAAAAAAAAAAAATTCTGTTTTTGAAAATCAAGTTCACAAGGCTGATGACAATCTGGAAGAGGAAGGAGATGATGAAGAGGAGGAAGAGAATGAAGAGGAAGAAGAGGAACAAGAGGAAGAGAGGGGCTTGGATTCAAAATTGTCAACTGAATGGAGATTTTGGTTGGCAGTTGAATGGAGATCTTGTTTGTTTGAAAATTTTTCATGTGAAACCATGCAGAACACTTTTGGCAAAAGTGTTTTCACCTGAGTAAGTTTAAAAAAATTGATAGATTAGCAAAACAATAAAATAGAACACATCCATTTGCGCAGATCAATGATGCTCTTCAGATTGCAAAGTGCTGCCCTCTTTGTCATGCATAGCATCATTTTTTGTGTTTTTGATCGCATTATTAAGCCATGCATAGCACGTGTTGTGTGTAGCGCAGGATGTACAAAGCACGCAATATGCATAGTGCACAATGTATGTAGTGCATGTTATATGTTATGTCTTTTGTTGGCTTTGTTTTGGACCATCAAGCTGTGTGCCATCAAGCTGTGCATTTCTAATTTGAGATATTTCAGTATAAGTACACAGTTGTTTCTTACCGCGTGATTTTTGTGTCCTAGTTCAACAAGTATTTTCAACTTTCTGACCCATATGGACTTGAAGATGATACAGAAAAAGCTGCTGCCTTAATTGACTGTCAACTGAAGTACACCTTTTTTTTTACCATTAATACTTTGAAAACTAATATTTAATCTCTAGATTTCTACACAGTTTTGAAATAGATGAGAATGATGGTAAAATCAGGAAAAGCCTTGGCAATAGTTTCTTTGACTGTGCTGTTCATTTTCTTAACATGCCTTGCATATCAAATGTCTTCCAACCAAAACAAGAATTGGCACAGTACAGTGTGGAATTAGTTACCACAATAATCTGCTTGGTTTGAAAGTATTTCAATATTTAAATTTCTAATGAGTACAATAGGTTTATCATCAGATCCAACATATGTCTGACTGGTGTCATCATTCACAGAATTCTCTTTCTGCTCAAGTTTACTACAAGTTTATTGAAAAATGTAATGCAGATCTGAGTTTGAAATGTGCAGCTCATGTATTGATGAAGCAGTTGATGCAGAAGTTGAAAAACAAAGTTAATTTTGGCAAGAATATTGATGTTGTGTTCTAACTGAAATAAATTCCTTTGTCATCATCAATTGATTTGTAAATGTGTATGACAGTACAGGTAAATTTCTAACAAGTAACTTGTAATGTAGCTTTAATGAATTTATAATGCTTTTATAATACAGCACAATCAATTAATAAATTTATTATAAATTGTAAATAAATTTTAAAGGCATTTGCAATTACTTTCCAATACATTTAATTTATTTAAAATATACTAAATGCATTAAAAATGCATTTAGCACATTGCAAATGTGCTTATTATTTAGTTTATTGTAAATTATTATTGCAAATTAAATGGAAGTAGTTTCAAAGAATAATATTTAACTGCAGTGAATTATCCCAGTATTGCACACTTGTTGAAGTATATGCAACTCTGTGGTGCCACCAAGACACTGAAAAAAAGTATAATAACTGTTGGTTTCTTTTTTTGAAATAGTCACAACAAATCAATAAAACTATATCATCTCAAAAACCCCTTATTACACATGGCAAATCAACACATTCCCATGATGAAGTTTGGAATTTTGAGAAGTGATTCTGATAAAAAGTGCAAATAGCATTGAATCATGTTTTCAGTTGTGTTGATTGAGGTAGCAGTATACTGGCAAGCAAACAACAACACCATGAATGCAATAGTTAACATGGCATGTTGGTGCAGCTGGAATATTCCATCCTTGTTGAGCAATTTGTTTTTATGTTGTTAATTGTCAATGAAAATGTAAATTCTATGACACAGAAATCAGCAGAAACTACCAGCTTTGAAGTTTTCCATGACTATGGTTTTGTGTTTACAAAAAAATTGGTGTTTAGCTCAAGTGCTTTTCATGCCACAAAGCTGCATTTGGACCTATCAAACCAAATAGCATGCATGTGACTCATACTCCTGTTCATGGAGAGTCTGATAATAGGCTTTTAACTCCTGCTGGCTTTGATATTAATGAAGTGAGAGATTTATTTCTGAATGTAAGCAAAAAGTGTTTTCCTGTGAAAGAAAGGATGACACTTTCAACTCAAAATATGAAGAAGCAGTTTTGGCCTGTGAGGGGATAAAAAGGATGCTTAATGTAAAATATTCACAGCAACATCTTCAAAAGTTTTGATTATAAAAAACACTATTTTTAGAAAGCATTTGGCTGTTTCTGGTGGTTCCAATGCAAAACGTGCAAGAACTAAGAAAAAAATGAAGGCGCGAGTTCAAATATTCGTTCTAGAACCAAACAACAAACAAGGCTGTGAATTGATACGATTTGTTTTAATTTCAAATATATCCCGAAGTGATGAGGTAAAATATCATCTATTTAATCCATAATTAATTACATTGCGTCTCCACCTTCAAACCTATCTGAAAAAAACTGGAAACTTATTCGACAAAATGCGGAAATATAGTATTTGCACGAAAGTAATTGTCACAAAGAATTTGATTGTGGATTTAGGAGAATTGCTTTTTGTTTTGATTCAGAACCTATGTACAGCCAAGCAAGCGATGCAGAAGCAGTCAAACGCGAAGCAGCGCGGCTTCAGTGGTTGAAAGAGTTGGATGAGCAGCGAAAAAAGAATATCGCCTCAAAGAAGAAAGAAGCGCTCGAGCGAAAGGAGCCACAACTGGTTAAAAACTGAGAAGAATGCCTTTAATTGTTAATAAACGCACTGAACAATCCAAAACTATTCTATTCACCAAACTAGGTTTACTCCAGTCTTTTCGAAACACCGCAAATCCGCTGCGCAGTTGCCCCACCCGCCGAGCCGCAACGTGAAAACAAACTAAATCTTCATCCAGAGTCTCGATCCTTCTTCCTGGGTGGATACACTGTGCCTTCCGCGACTATTACTGGCCCGCGTCGCAGAACTTTGTCTGAAATAAAACAACTGCAAACTTCTGCGTTTTTTCCTCCGCCTCTGGTGCCGGTAGCGGCGAATCAACATCCATCAGGAAATACCCATTTGAAATCCGAAAGCTCAGAATCTGAACAAGTTTATTCCTCTCTCACAGATCAAATGGAATCAAACTCTCTCCAGCAAAATCCTGCGACGTACTTTGGCAGAATCAGATCCAAATTTTTGAGCCAAGAAGAAGATGTTGCAATGCGCAAACAACGCGAGACTGAAGAATGGCGTGAGTCCTTGAAGAGGCAAATTGAAGACAAAAAAAAACGCGAAGAGGAAGAAAAGAAGAAAGATGAGGTCGCTTTCAAGATGTGGGAAGAACGTGAGCGCGCGGTTTCAAACTCACAAAGTCTTTTGAGCATTGAAAAAGATGTGGACCGAATCACTGGTGGTCCAGTTAGGCGATCTGCGAAAACAATTGAAAGTAATCATCATCATGAAGAAATGAGCAGTTTTGAAATCTCGAAAAATAACGGTGGCAAAGGTGCCGAATCATCAGTCGAGAATACCCCATCAAGGCAATCAAAAGCCGTTCCTCTAGTCAGCAAAATTCCAAAACCTGTTTCGAAAATTCCACATCGACCGAACGCTAGTATAGATATAGCAAATAATATAAATTACAAACTTTCCTCGGCGTCAATACTGCCACCGTTGAATCCAATTTCGAAGGTTGAAACTTCTCCAGTCATAAAAAAACATATTGATCAACCTCCTGACACCCGAAAATCAAATAATATTGAAATTTCAACAAATTTGGCCAGAAGTCCGTCACCACCTTTCGATTTTCCAACGCGTTCACTACAAATTCCACAGCTATCGCCAACAAAGAAACTCAATAAAATATTGAACAGCGTGAAGATTGGATATGACACAATTCCTGATACTCTTGAAAAGATGAAAACTAAAAGCAGTCAAGTGAAAAAATCCGGTGCTGTAAACAAAAGTAAATCACGACCGAAATCTGCATTTGGGCGAACTTTACCGGTTCCAGCCGAATCAAATCAAAAACCAGTTTCCAAAAAGAAGCTACTTGGTGTCAATTTGAAAGAAAGCTCAGCGCAACATTTTGTGAATCACCAGGATGATTTCAGAGCTCATGCCCAGACACATCAAGAAGTTGAAAACCAAGATTTCAAAACAATATTGAATGGAAGAAAACAAAATACTGCATCGAATAAAGAGCGTCCAGAAGTCAGCAATGATGTAGAGAACAACACGAATTATGGCCATCGCGGTATTTCTACAAAACAACCACTGCCAGAGAAAGTTCTGCCTGCTGGAACCTCAACTGGTCGCAGTTTAACAAAGGCCGAATACACGCCACATGGAACTTTACGGCCTCCTTGGGGTACAAATGATTTTGAATTGTCTCAGACATTTGCAGCTCAAGCTGTGATGAACTTGGATGACAATTCAACAAGGCCTCCTTGGGGAATTGATTATGATGTTCCTGTAAGAGTCGTGGGGCGTGAACGTATTGTGGGTGTAACTTCTTATCGTCAATACTTATACTAATTATTTAAAAAAAAAAAAAA
>JADGJH010001023.1:0-12446 GCA_027596945.1 Physocladia obscura
ACTTTGTTTTAAGGAATTTCATGTGGTCCCACAGTGAATTCTCACAAAGAATTCTTTTTTGCAAAATCTCTCTAATTTCTCACAAAATATTTGTTTCACCAATTTTCTTTGCGAAGAATTTCAAATCAAAGAATTTTCACAAAGAATTATTGTTTGCAAAATCTTTCTATTTAATAAAAAAATGAATATGCTTCGTTTTTGACGTTTCGGAAAGACCAAACAGAATGATCAGATATGAAGTCGAATCCGTTGGCCTACTTTGGAGCACTAGAAGCAACGCTTATAAAAACGGGAATCACAGTTTCCGGTAAAATTCTCAATAAACATGATGTATCGCGTCTTACAAGCATTGGGCTAAAAAAAAAGGAAGTCTCCAAAATCGGCTGCTTAGCATTCAATATGCTCGAAAAGTAATTTCTATTTGAAAACAATAAAGGCTCATTGGCTTTAATTGCGTCTCCTATTATCTTCTCCCTCCTTTTTTTTTTGCACAACTGAGGAAATAAAAGCTGGCGGTGAAGTCATCACGAATATACAAAACGGGATCAAAAACAGCTTTCCGTCTTTGAAATCTTGGCAAAACTTCCACGCGAGATGACCAAGGTTGTTTAGTGAATGGTATTCAGGACGTTACAAATGTCGAAATTAAGCTTACCACGGTTTCCGGCGTAGGATTCGGAATCGGAAACAACTAATAATGAACCAAGATTTTTTTAAAATCAGCTGTCATAAAACGTAGAGTGCCTTGTGTCCCTCGAATATTTTTCTCTTAGTCAACATCTAACAATTTTTTCGAATCGTTTTTCCAAAGGAAAAACGCGTTATTATCCAAAACCTGACTATATATCAGATTCGACAACATCTGGATCGAATTTTCGTGCGAACAACGACGAAGCTTTTAATTTTTCATTTAGTCTATGTGATGACGTATAACTGGTTTAGGGTGAGGAAGAGACTTGAGAAAAAACACTACACAAATCTACTCGAGTTGCTTGAAAAAGTCTCTGCTATTACTTCCTGTCACACTCGCGTAAAAAAACCTTTCTTCGATCACTTTAGAAAGGAAAGCAACAATAATGATGATAGTAGCGACAGCAACCGAAACAATAAAATTATTTGGCCGATCAGGAGATAACTGATTGCCCGTTGATTTCAGAGGGATATCAACGAAATTTGTGTCGTCGTCGACAAAAGACGCCACCGACATGACATTACTGGGGCGACGTGTCGGACCATCTGATGTTGAAGCAGATAGTGGTGAAGGGATTGGCGCGTTTGATAGGGGAGGAATGGTTGAAAAAACAGAATATATTTTATATTATTATAACAATTAAATAATAATAAAACAACAAGACAAACAATTCATTTAATCTGCTGAGTCTCAATACCACTAATTGCAATAACAATATTATCTCCAGCTACAGCCAATTTGATCGGATTATTATTTGCTTCAATTGACTTAACAACACCATGTTCTCCCAAAGGCATGACAGTGACAATATCTCCAATCTAAACTCGTCGTAGACTGAAACAGCAATGTTTCGCAAGCTTTTTCTGATTCTGATCCGGAAATAAGCAATAATTTGATCAATGTACTTGATACAAAATGGAAACTGGCAGCAATAATGAAATCCTAAAATCGAGAAACCGTATTGGCTTGTGCATGCATAATACCATGAATTTGATGATGACTTTTGTAATGAAGATAACGAATTTATAAACAGTGTAAATTTTGAAAATGATGTTGGTGATACTATTGATGATTCAGCCAGTGCACAGTGCCCAAAAATTGAATCGGAACGAGCACAACTTTATGAAAAACGATTAAATCAATTGAGTTATTTGACGGAAACAAAGCGAGATCGAAAAAAATTACCTTAAACATAGACTATTATAATAAAAATTGCAATGTAATAGTTTAATATCATCAATTTTCGGCGATTCATGGTTTTTGAAGAGTTTTAAATTGACAGAAAATGGAAACTTTTCTCAAATATGAAAAAAGAAATACCAATAAATTCAGGTACTGTTTTTCCCTTACCTGTCTTGTGGTTTTTGTGTTCAATTGTTTAATTATTGCAAAATACCAGGCGGCGTTTCACGAAAATTGAATTGATCTCTCAAAAAAATGTGTTTTTGGGATTGTTGAAGAAGGATGGTACTGCAATTATAAAATTCATCTTTGATAACAAGTTAATAAATAGCTCATCATGTGTTTTTCGATTTTAATCATCATCTGTTTATTCAGGTGGCTCCTGGGCCAGATGATTTAATAGTATGCAAGAATTTATGTGGTTATTTCCTCTGGACGAATAGAAACGGTCACTTTTGAGCAATAAATCATAGTACTTCTGGAATTTTCACTTACAAAAAACTTTTATAAAATAACATCTTTGAATTTGATGACAGAGGCTTTTATTTCTTCTTGGATTTTCAAAAATTCAGGAAACCTGAGGTCATATATCTTGAGGTACAGCTTCATCTTCATCTTCTTCCTCTCTTCTCATTGAAGAGAAACGAAATCTTTGTTTTAAATGCTGAAAATCGTTTGACTCTGAGAAGATTGTGCTATGAGACATTTCTTCGGTAACTGGGACCAGTGAATCTTCAAGTTCCGCAACACTTTCACTAAATACGAGGCCATGAGATATTGATATTGATATTAACGCTATGGTTGCTGCCAAATCTTGAGCAATTTCTTCGAATTGTGTATTTTCATCAAATTGTGTATCTGTATCTGAAGCAATATCTTCAAAAGATTGCCATACTCTCTGTTTGCACAGAGGACAAAAATTTACCGCATATATAAGCCACCTGTAGAATGCAGTTAAGAAATTCAGTGCCAACTACGAGACGATAAGAACTCAACCTGTCAACGCAAGATGAATGGAAGTCATGGCCACACGGAAGATACCGAACTGAATCTCCAATCAAATAGTCTTCGATACAGATACAGCACATTGAGTTCTCCGCCAAGCTCGCGATTTTGAAATCCCAAGATTTTATAGGCAGAGTTCGGAGAACAGTTTCTGCGGAAAGCTTTGCCCAGTATTGTTGAAGCTTCGAATTCAATTCATACAACGCGATGACAAGAAACGGCCATAAAATAATTAGAAGGAGAAATGGTAGACTTGGGTCAGGCAATACGCGAACTCTAAAAATAGATTCCGAGACCGACCAAAGCTTAGCGGCATCGTTCATAAATACATTATAATCACTCCTCGAAATAGACACGGCAGGTATAGTGAGAGTTTTAATAGTTGTGCTGCCAGTGAGGTAAGGTTCGGTGCCACCATCACTGTTACTGCTCATGATGACTCCAATTGCTCCCGAGTCGTGCATGGCATCAATCTTTTGCAAAGCTGAGCATCCAATACCATCAACAAGCGCAATCCATTCATGCGGCTGATTTTGGCGCGCATTTGATACATGAATATTCAAGACTGAATTGTTCATTTTCACAGGGAAACAACCCGATGTGTCGCCAGCACTCACAAGCGACAGTGGAACAAGAAGTCCAGCAAATCCTGCAAATATGCTTTGGTCCATTATGATCGAGTGCACTTCCAGTCGTCCGTGAGCATAAAGAAGCGTTCCTGCTTGAACAAGTTGTGCCATCAAAATTGCCTTAGCAAAGTTCATTTTGAACCCAAAAACTCTGGCCATCGTAAAACACTTAACTACTAAAAATCTTTGATTGTCAAAATTTACAGAAGTTTTGCAAATAAGTTAATAGAAAATGCCAGATGGACTCACAAATACAGTACAGTAATTTGCAGTGCAACTGCAGCAGTAGGAACTTTAGCAAAATTTGCCATTGGTTGTCAGCTCTATTTAAATTTGTTTGTATAATTGAATTTATCAAATAAAATGCCGTTATATGTAAATCAATAAGAGAACTATGTGGTTGCTAAATAATAAAGCTGTGGTATCTGATATTGATTGTTTGCAATCAATTTTCAATTGATGGTCGGATTGGCAATCTGTAAATACTTAAAATACCATATTTTCACTTGTTCAAGCACAGGCATCTTTGAATCAACCTTGAAAGTAGGTAGCCAATTTGAGCTACAGGAATGCACAATAATGAACGAGCTGGACAAATTAGATTTTTGAACAATTCTCAGACCCGCATTTAATTCAATTTATTCATCAGAAATTACTGCACTTTTGTTGATAATCGCAGTTGCATTTCCAGATCGTAGCAGGAAAACTCAATTAATACTGATTGATTGTTGAATTAGACTAACTATTTGAAAAGCTGAGTAATCAGAAGCGCCATCATTGTTTGTGTCAATGTCAATAGCTTGTGTTTTTATATTAATCAATAAATGGAGAATTTTAACCTTGATGCTCGACAAATTAAATTCAAAAGCTGGTTCAACTGTGCATTTGTAGAACAGTGGTATGTATATGACGTGCAAATCACAAGGTCTGTTCCATCTCATAGGATCATAATGTTTTTGAATTGAATCGTAGATTGAGACTTATTTTGGAGTTCCGTGTTTGTATGTACGCGCAGACGCGCAACAAAAAACCGAAATAGAGGTTTCAGAATATAATGCCACATGAAATTGACTTCAAAATTGAAAGCTATTAATTTTTTTATACTTTTTTTTTTTTTTTTCATTTCCAAAAAACTGTTTTATACACAATTTTCCTGCCTTCAGAGTCTCTTGTAGCATCGGTATCTTCTTCACCCAAGTCGGGATAAATAATTGCACTACGTAGCTTTCTTCTTTCCTTGATTTTCATTACAAAAGAGCCTTCATTCATTTCAGAGTCATCAACATTACATCCAGTATCAATCACAAGTCCGAGCATGGCAATATCAGCTTCTTCGAATAAAGCAGTTTCGAGAAGTTTCCAAAATATACCATTGAAATTATTCAAATCACGCAATTCAAACAAAAAACTTAGATCAATATACCCAGGAACACGTTTCCTCAAAAACCAATATGCGTGCAATAAATGCGGTGGGAGAGAACTCATGCCATAGTTAATGCTTTCAGCAAATCCGCTTTTCGCGGGTTTTTCAAAGACAGTGTAAGCGTCATAGTGATCGGGGAAAAGTGATGAGCTAAAATACACCAATGCCTCTTGTTGAGGCTCTTGATTTGTTGGATTTGTCAAGAATATTTCGTCGACTGACTCAAATGCTCCGGAATTCCAGTTTTGAGTTTTTAGAACTTTTTTAACTTGTTTAAGAAGAGATGAACTGCATATACGTACGGCTTCGTGTGAGAGAAACTTTGGAGACATGTTCCACCTTACAGCAAGAACTGGCTTATATGGTTGAGTTTGAGGATGTAAAATTTGTCGAACGAGAGTATAAATGTCTTTATGTGGAAACAGGAAAGTGTTTGAAAGTAGGGTATTGGTGAAGGAGGGTGGAAACAAAGAGTTTGTGCCACTTTTGCGGACAATAAGTAAATCCGCCGCGTCAATTGTTGGATCCAGCAATAATATTGTGGCGATTTCCTTTATTGATTCCCAAAGATGTTTTACAGAACGTTGGCTGGTACGGCTCAAGAGCATTTGCTGATAATCTGTCAAATCAGAAGTCTGTTCTTGGTCCTCATTGTTCTCTTCGGTGTTTTCACCAAAATTGATTTTCGAAGCAATAAGTTTGTGGTCAACTTTCGGAGAGTAAATGCATACGTCAGAAAACTCTGATCCAAAAACGGGACTGAGCTCTACAGAAGCACTTGAACTTGCTAGATTTTTGAAAGTCCATTCCGGCCAATCCAAACTATCGTGATACGAACTGCATTCTACGCTTTCATCTACATTGTTCATGAAAACTGTCGAGATTCGCCCTTGCAAACTTTTAAAGCTAGTTACCCCGTGCTCAATCTTCCACGCCCACTCTTCAATGTCAATAACATCCAAAAAATCGTTCAATGGAGAAACTATGATATCTGAGAGATCGTGAAGCTCCTTCAAGCTCGTATGCGATTCGTCTTTCGAAAGTTCGACTGATGGATATATTTGAAACCAGTTTTTGAGTGAAACGGCATCATGAATATTTTGCAACTTCGAGTTAAAATCAACAAACAAGTGAAATTCTGAAGAAGATTTGTCAAGCATTTTATGTAGAACAACTTTTGGAAGTATAATTGTTCGGTTTAGATGTTTAGCAATCAGTATCCACTCCGCAAGATATCTCAGATCAAAGTTTGGAGCTGGTATGGACACGAAGGCAATATATTTGCGAGCAAAACTGATGAAGCTAATCGAATTGGCACTGAATGGCACGTCCTCTAACTTAAATGGGATGTTTTTATGTAAATTATCCGATATATTTCGCTGAAATTCTGATTGGACGACAGTTGATGTGTTTGTTATGTTGCTGTGTAAACTCTTTGAAAATAGTGAAGAGGCAGTGTTTCCCAGTACAACGCAAAAAGAAGTTAACACCAGAATATATAAAGCAGAAAAACCAAAACAAGTTGTCAATTGGGTTTGAAGAGCTTCTTGTCGCGGTGTTCCCCATTGTTTTTTTGCTTTGGTTCGCATCCGTGAAGTTTTGTTTTTTCTCCCCAATATGAAGGTGGCTGAGCAAGGCACAGCCAAAATTTGTGAAAAGAATAAAAGGAGAGAATTTCCCTCGTCAAATGGCAGCACTGCTTCCCCCGCCAGCTGCACCCAATTACAACTCAACGGTATTTATCAGTACGAACGTGGTATTCAATTCTAACTCTCAGAACGGAATGTCCAGTTCTGCTGATCATACTCTCGCTATGAACCCCACCGCACGCCGCTTGCTACACGATCTACATGAACTCAAAGCTTCGCCTGTTGCGCGTGCGAACGCCCATCCCGCCAGCGACGCGAATCTGCTCGAGTGGCATGGCAATCTTATGCTGTCAAGCAGCACCAGCAACAACAGCAACGGGAACAAACAACGGTTCTTACACCTTACACTGCGCTTTCCCGCCGCATATCCGAGTGTTCCACCGACCGTGCTGCTTTACTCGCCGCTTCCTCATCCTAACGTAGCGCCGAGCAAAACGATTCATGGAATGTCTGTCATCTGCCTGGATATGCTTGAGACAGGAATCTACGCGGATCCAACTGCAACAGCTAACGGCACCTTTGCGTATTCTGGGTGGTCATCGAGCTACTCTGTCAAAAGTATAATGATGCAATTGCAAAGTATGTTTGGTTACTTTTAACAGCAGCAATGTTGACATTTCGAAAAAATTTAGGCTTTCTTCTTGACCTGAAAATCAATGATGCTGTTCGCTACATACAATTTCTTCGTCACATTGAAGAATTCTCGTGCCCCGGATGCTCTCACACTCCCGATGTGCCATGGCCGTCTGTTCAAGCACATGTCATCGAGAAACCGGTTCTCATGTATATTGAGCGTCCGTTTGTCAAGGACTTGCTCGAAATTGCGAATGCGAAAAAGTTTCTCGAAGACCGTGCTTCGCTGATTGCTGCAAATTCTGCTGCTGGGGAGATGGATGCTGATGGTTGGGTCCTTTGTAGTGGAAAGAGAAAGATTGATGTTGCGAGCATTAAGAATTCAAAGGTTGGGAAATGGATTGAAGTTGGGATTCTAGTGGCGGAGGATTCGTCAATCAAAAAAAATCAGGAAAAGTTTATGCAAGGCTCATCATTTTCCATTCTCCAAGAAGGTTTGTTTCTTAATGTGTTTTTTTCTGCTTTTTTTTTTCTTTTTCTTTGCTTAGTCATGAATCAGTTAATTGCGACGATGACGAACCCGCAATTGCAAAAAGTGCTGAACTTATTGTTGAAATTGAACCTATTCTCGAAAAAGTCGCTGAAAAAGAAACAACGCAATATTCTATTGCTTCTTCAATTTCGCACACTACTAAAGATCTCAACCAATCCAAACTGACGAAGACAGCATTGAAGAATAAAAAGCGGAATGCGAAACGCAAGAGCTTATATGTCGTGAGCAATGAGCATCTAACTTCCACTGATGTCGAAACAGAACTGAATGAAGAAAAAATTGAAGTGATGTCGACAGCATCTGAACCGGCAGTAAAATTGAACGAAGCTGGGCCTTTTTCATTGCTCCCATACGAAGTTCTTCTTCAAATTTTGAATCTACTTCCCGTAAAATCAGTAATAATTCTTTCGCAAGTTTGCCAATTCCTACTCACAGCAACTGAAGATGGATATGTCTGGAAGCATTTATTCAACTCTCTTGACTCGAAATTAGAAATGAAGGGTACAACTCCTGGAGATTGGAAGCATATTTATCAGCTTCAAATGAATGGTGTTGTTCAAGATCTCAAATGCTTCCACCGAAAAACATCGTTCCGCGAAGACGTCCTGGGAATTCCAATTGAGTTTACGATAAATCCTGTAAGAAAAACAGTGGATTATATTCATAGTACAATGGATTTACTCTCATATTCGGCTTTCAGACAAGATTCTGTTCGCAAAACAGTATGGTCTGAAAAATTTACTGAATGGATGCCTTTGTACCTTTCATATGATCATTTTCAACGTTCTTTGCTGCTTCTCAAAAAATCCCTTTCCAGATTGAGTCCTAACATTCGCTCAAACGGGTTCGATCCGATAATGGTGCTTGAAGTTCTTCCAAAGCTTATGAACACTCAAATTGTTCTTCTTTGTGATAACGGACTGCATAATAGTGATGCTTTTCTGAGCAATTACTTTCAGATTCATCGAATTTTTTTAGCAATGGTTTATGAATATCCGCAACTCAAAAAAATAATCATTTACCGCTTGAATGATTTTGCGAAAACAGATGCAGGAAGGCACAAGAATGCTATTCCATCCCTAGGTGATTTAATTCCACTGTTGAGTGTGTTGCCAGATCCTTTGCAAGCCTGGAAGAGTATTGGGCCGTTGTTTTTAAAAGAAAGCTTCCAAAGAAGTGTTTTATGGGCAGGCAGATATAACTCCGATATTGCAAAATTGAACCCACTTCCACCAAATGGCGTCGAAGAAACCCGCATTCAAGATACATTTATTGGGTCAGCAACATCCTTGAAGCTTTGGGCAACACATGTTGCAATATTTAAAGCTATCAGTAGCTACGGTTCGACAGCTCGACTTGCAAAAACTCATGATGCGTTTTATGGCCGACCACCTGCTAAATTTTTAAAGAGTTTAAAGACGATCTTAACAACAGTTCTTGATTCAAGTTCATTTCAAGCAATTCTGCCCCATTTTCATCTTGCACGACTTCCCTTCTTGTATACAACATATAGTGCAGCTAAACTCACGGAAGCTCTGCGTCTCTCTGTCTCTCAAAGTTTAAAGAAAGGCTATCACACCAAAAACACAAATTTTTCGCGAATACATATGAGTGGGGTTAGCAAAATTCTACGAAAGGGGCAGTCATATCGTTGTGACCCAGCCATCAAGAATATCGTAATGGAAGAAAGTTGGTCAGTTGGTGGATTGAGCAGCTACCTTGACGCTACTGTTCTTGTATATGGATTTGGAGGACAATATTTGGATCTTGCTGATTGGTGTCATCATTCGGCCCAAAATGGATCAATCAGCCATAGCGGAGATATGATTGTTGATGGACGCGGAAGCCATAAGTTGCGCATCAACACCAAGAAGCTTCCTGATGTGGTACAAACTCTTGTGTTCATTATGACAGCTTGGACAGGAACTTTGAAGGATATTCGAGATCCTGAAGTACGGTTATTCGATGGAGACAGTATGACAGAACTTTGTCGGTATGGCTTCGATGATTGCTCAAATTCGGGATCAAATACTTGTGTAGTTATGTGTAAACTGAAGAGGGACCGTGTTGGAGGATTGTGGAACGTGTTGGCTCTGGGCAGCATTGGCATGGGGAGTGCACACAACTATGAGCCAGTTAAACGGACACTTCACGATAAGAAATTATTGTAAATAAAGAAATAAATACAGCCACTTTTTAAATTTGATGTTTTTCGGCTTTCGATCACGGGCGAGATTTCTTGGCGATAGCAGTAGAGATTTCGTCGCAGAGAAGTTTTCCAATAATCTCGCGCTCTTTGGATCCCTAATGCATACCATAAGAACGAGAAAAAGACATAAGGAAAATGACAAAATACTGTTAAATTTTGTTTATTCATTTTGGAGCTACACGGAGCTACCATACAAGCTCAAATGGAGAAAAAGGAATTGTCAATAAATAGAGATTTTTATCCTTAAAACATTGTCGCTTACGACCTTTAAATAAACGCACCTCCAGAGAACCTTCGCATCGACCATTGAACATCCAACAGATTAAGAGTCTTTAAGCTAACTAAAGAATTTGAAACTACCCCTCGTGCTTAATTTCATCGCAAGCTAAGAAACAAAACAAACAAAAAAAAATATTTTCTGACGCGTCGCATACAATTGCCAAGCATCTCAGAAAATCTAGCATACAGCCACTTGCAGTTACTATATTACCGCAAAACGCGAATAGTATACACAGCTTATCCAGCTACCCTTTAGTTGCTCTCAAAAACATCAAAACAATCGAAAAATGTCTTCAAAAATCTACAACACAAAAACCCCGCTTGGCATCAACAACATTACAGACTTCCCCAAATGTAAGCAGGAGCTTCTGGGGATTTTAACCTTTAATAAAGTCAGACACACTATTGTACTCAACCAATAAATTAAATTCAGCAATTACAAAATTACAAGTAGAACAAATGTTCTAAATTCATGCACCCTTTTTCTGTTTGCCCCAAAATACTCCTTCCTAATTGAAGTATGGCCTTGTACAGCAGTTTGTGCCAGGCAGCCATCTTTTACTTGTTTTCTTTCTCATTTTCCTTTGTCCGCTTTCCTATCTTTTTCTTTTTTTTTTTTGCCTTTCAAGTTTGAGTAAAATCAATAATTTTCTCAGCAACACTAAAAAGTGATATCATGCTACTTTCCTTGCAATCCATTGGCAAATTTTGCAGCAATGATGAAAACTAATGCACAAATCACATCATTTGTGGATATTGATGTCCATTTCAGAGAAAACTTGATTGAAGTTAAAAAAGCATGAACATTCAGAGTAGATTAATAGAAATAAAATAAAAATACATTTTTCATACTTGGTTCCTAAAGAATCAGTAAAAAATTTTTTAATTCACCATCCAATAAAAATACCAGAAATGAAAAGATTTTATCTCAAAAGTTGAATAAAGATATGTTTCAATTTCAATCTAATTTCTTTTGATACAAACCATGACAGGTGTTGACACAGTTACAACCCCAAAAAATACAGGTGTGAGACAAAAAAATTTATCAAGATCTCATTTTTGTTCCTTAAACTTTCAAATTGAAAATTTGAAACATGCTGATTTCATCTTGGGATTCACCACCATTTCAGCTGCTGTTGGAACAAGTTCTCCACACTTATTCAGACCAAAAATTCTGATCCCACTTTGCTGTCTCATTGCTGGTATGTTATGCAACTTTGCTCTATATTAAACTGCATACTGTACCTTCTGTATTTCAACCAGGCTATCTACTCAAGATTTTGTTCTTTCTGAAATGTTGAAATCTGCATTACTCTGTGGTGGAGTACATGAAATAAAACCTAAATAAACCCATTTTACTCCAATACACACAAAAAAAACAGTAAGCTTATTCTCCAGACATAACAACATGACTTTCACCTTTTTGGTTTAGTATTGACAAATAAACATAAACTAATAATAAAGTTATCAAGCTATTCTCTAAATTATTTCATTCACAAAGAATGAAGAAATGACAATGATGTTTGTTTTCTTGCATGACCTAAACATACAAAAACAATAAATCAACTTACAGAACTGCTTAGGCCATAACTTCATCAATGGAGAACAGATCAAAGCAGTACAATAGTATTGTTTAATACATTATTCATAATGGTAAATAATGTTGCAATTGTATCTGTAATCTTATGTCTGTATTGTAATCAAAAGAAAGAAAACATATTCTTTACTTGTTACAAAACACAATGCATTTGATTGTCCTGGCACAACAAAGCAACTTGGATGAGAATAATAATTATTACAACCAGTTAACAATCAAAGTAATCACTACATTTATTGGAAGTTTCACTTTCAAACATGATTCAGAAACCTTGAATAGATACATTCTATGCAAGAGCATGGCTTGCGTCGTATATCAGAAGGCTCTTGGAATAAGCATGTCATTAAGCCAAAATGTAGATCTAAACAGTTTAGAAATTAGAACATGTTTGTTTTAAAATTGTGCTTAATTATTAAAGAAGACAAATAAAAAAAATGTATACTCACTTGACTTTTGCATGGTTCATAGATAGTTATGTACTGGTCACAAATAAACTAAAATTGGGTGAACTTACTTGTGTCAAGGCCAAGACTAACCCCAACATTATAGAAAAAATTTTACAATAAAGTTTTAGGCAATATATTGAAAGACTAAAGCATAATGACAAGTCACTAAAATAAAACAACTGGATATAATATATAACAATTATGCAATGT